>JAVSCE010012331.1:0-57591 GCA_032199065.1 Smutsia gigantea
ATGGTGTTTATGAAAAACGAAGGTCATGACATTAGGGATGTGCTGAAGCTTGAGCGGCACAACAGAAGGTATGAGTCTATGTTCTACTTTCCTAGGTCTCCTGGGTTCAATAACACCAAGCGGTCTATTGTCTCTCCCCACCTGCCATCCACAAGACAAGGAACTCAGACTGACCTGCCACCTCCTCCTACTGCAACCCCCCACCTCCCCGCCACCTCGTCACTCCTGCCAATCCTGCTGTGCCACGGCACCCAGAGCCACAGGAAGCCCCGAAGCTCCTCTGCGTTACCTGAATCGCGGGGGGGATCTAACGTGACACAGTCATGATTTGTGAATTGTAGAGGCAGTATGGTGTAACGGGGAAGAGCTTGGGCTTGGAGTTGCCGCCTGGATCTGAGTCCCAGCGGCATCACTTACCAATTTGTAATCTTACAAAAGTTACCTAGCCTCCCTATGCCTCAGTTTCTACATCTGTAAAACGGGCTAATAACAACACCTACCTCATAGGGTTGTTATGCACATTAAATTAATACTTGTGAATTAAGTGTCTTACACATAGTAAGTGTTCATTAAATATAGCTATTATCCGTAGTAGCATTATCCCATATGTTAACTACACTAGTTCTAATGTGGTTTTTGTGGATTATGTATTTCAAGTCAACCAGTTCATGGGTTTTTCTTAGAAAGTCTCAACATCCCTCAGCTGCATTTGAATCCATGTAACCACCTGACGTTCACATAAAGTTTTGGAGCTGGAAAAAAAATCTAGAGATTATCCAATCCCATAAACTGCCTCTTTTAAAGATGAGAAAACTGACTCAGCAAAGGTTATTTGTCAGTGCTCAGTAAAAATGTTCTTTCAATTGACTTGAATTGTCCAAAATTGCAAAGGAAATTAGAGATGAAGCAGCCAGGCCCCCTCTTTAACCCTACACCCTTTCATGGTCACTTGGAATAGTTCCTTCCCACCAACTTTAATATCTGCAGTCTGAATTCCCCAAGAGAATTAAAAATTCAACCGTTCCCAAATTCTCAAAAGCTCCAAAACACGAGAAAACTTAGTGTCTCATTCCTGGTGCCACTGGGACACACTGTGGAACCGATCACATAAAAGGTTTTCAGTTTTTCTGTTACGATTTTGTACTTCAGGTTGTGGCCACCATTAACAGAAGGCAACATTTGCATCTCAAGCACAGAATCATTCTAACTGGCAAATGTTGCATCATTAAAACCCAAAGGCAAGGCCTTTGGAAGAAGAGCTTGGCCAAGGGAGAAAACCTAATTAATAAAATGATAAGCTGCCAAGAAATACAATAAATGGTTGCTCACAGAGAGAGCGTAAGAGAAAGGAGGGAGAGAGACCTGGTGCACACATTGTGAGGACAGAAGAGCTTTAAGGGCAAGGGTGGGGGAAGGGTAAGAACCGATTCTCTAATATTAGACACACCACATGCTCAAATCCCAAATCCCAGCCAAAATAAGGGCGCCTACACAGCCAACAGTCCCAGGCAGCATTCTGCTTCGGGACACCTTTTGTGTCAGGGACAACGCAGGAATGCCAAAGCCATCCATCTCAACCCCTTGCTGCAACACAGAATTACCCACAGGCTGATCCTGAGCCCGGCCTTTCATCTTTGCCTCCCACTAACTTAAAACAATGCATTTAAAAAATATTCAAGACCCCTATGGTAAATCCATACCCCTATTATTCACAAAGCACTTACGAGAAAGCTGTTTATCCTGAACTCTACGTGAGCAGTTCGAGAAATATGCCTGTGTTTAAGCTGCTTTTTATAAAATAAATAAATAAATGCCTTCATGAATTCCAGAACACTATCAATTTGGACTAAATTCATGGATTCCAATGCAAGCAGCCAATGTCTTCAAGCCTCAAGCACAAACTTCCCTTCCCTTTTATTATTTGAAAAATAAACAGATGGGAGGAACACATGCGTGCATGCCTTGCTATGCAATTTAACAAGTGACGTGATGTTCTTGAATTTCAATTTATTTTAATACAGGCATTGTAGTTTTAACTTTATGATTATAAAAGTAATAAATGCTGACTAGGGAAATTTAGGAAGTATAATTAAGAAGAAAACCAGGGAGGTCACTTCTGAAAAAGTTATTGAATTGATGACTGATGGTCAGTAAAACCCCGAGTCTGGCCAAATTCCAACCCGAGGAAGAACATTCTCCTAACCTGTTTCCAAGCTGATTTTCTAGTTGTTCAGAGTATTAATTCACTGCCACTCATCACTGCATTGTTTTGCTGAGCTCTTTAAAACAGCTGCAGGACTCCACCCCAATTCCTAAGTTTCTGGGGATTCTCTGGCTAGAAGTCGCCACCTCGCCTATATTATGTGGTCTATGTGACAGCCCAAATTCCCCTCGCTTTCACAACACTGAGAGGTTGGGGTTACCACTGCATGACTGTGCTGACAAGACAGAGAGAAACCTGAGGCTGTCTTGTGGGTAGCCAACCAGGCAATAAAATTGGGAAGGGGCAGTTCTTGAAAACTGAAAGCTACGAAAGCGTGTCAGGGTGTGGCGGAGGAAAACTCAGAAAGCCCTGGAACCTTCTGGCCAGAGTAAGAAGGAATAGAACGCAAGAAATGATCACACTTAGAGAAGACTTAAAGTCATGTGAAAAGGACAAGACACCGGATTTTGGGATCCACTGAGGGCTGCAGTGAAGGAGCATTCTGATGGAGAAGTATGTGCTTATTGATTCAACACATATATAGGGCACCTACTATGTACAAGAGCCTGAGCTGTGCAGAATCCGACCACGGATTACAGAGAGAGCACACTCGGATGGAGCTCAGGGGCAAAATGCTACTCATGTGGGTACTGACTGCTGGAGTCCTCAGAGAACAAAACCACCTTTCACACCACGCGATCCACACGAGGGTCTGCTTAGCATCCTTCAAACACACCAAAATAAAAGCTGCAGCCCTGCTGCCATGAGGCTATACTACCTTCAGTCCCCCTCCCGCCTACACCAACTGCTTTCTAAAGGTTGGCCGGGGTCTCTGTATCACCAGCATGCCACTCATTTAACCTATGGACTAAAGACACGCCATCAGGCCTCAACACAGTGTAAACATTATTCACTAGAGGGCCCAGAGAAAGGTAGCTTCTCTCTTTGGACCAAAAGTGTTCTCTCTGACAAAGCCTTCTGGTTTTACCTTTTTTCCTCCCATTACAGTGGAAAAGCAGCCCTTTGGACACCACAGCTGTGTCTGCTTGGAGAGTGGCTGCCTGGCAGGTGAGGCCCTTATGTACTGCTGTGTGCCATGCAAGCCCAGGGCCAGCACCCGCCCCACGTAAAGCGCTTTCCACAAAGGGACATGACATACTATGCAGTACAGTCAGTGATTCTTTCCTTCCAGAACTTCCGGTCCCCAAAAGTGACCTGAAGACAGGATGCTGCTGTGGAAAACACAGACTCAGATGAAAACCATGGAGCTGGAGAGAAGCACGGAGCAAACAAGAGAGGTGTGCCAGCCAGCCTCTTGCCCAGCATGCCAAGTCCGAGCCAGAGAGTGAGGGAAGAAGGATGCTGCCGGCACCTAACTGACAGGGCATACAAGATATACATCAGTCAGGCTGTAGGCTGAACCCGTTTTCAGAATGCACAGCCTTAACTTGCAGGTACATATGAAATACTTTACACAAAAGCATTACAGTGCACACTTATCCATATAAACTCACCTTTACTGAGAAAGTTAAAATGTGAAACTGGGAGTGTCCCAGACAATGCAGGACATGTGTCCACCACCACAATACCTACTGACATAAACGAGACTGAAAATTACCCCTTCCCTCTGGCAAGATAAACTAACTTTTAGGGTTGTTATGAGGATCAACATGTTAATATGCACAAATAAGCACTTAGATCAGTGTGAGGTACGAAGTGAGGGCTATGCAAGTTTGTTAAATTAGAAAAAGGAATAGCATTTTTAAATGCTATTGTTTGGAAAAACATATTTTAATAAAAATTTGCTGTGACCCCAGAGACTCAAAGTTTATGAGGAAATTGTCCATAGGCTCCAGGAGCTCCAAGTGCAAAGGGGAAAAGGAGCCCAGGGCTCCAGGCACATGGGCTGTCTGGCTAGGAGGGTGTGTAGCACAGGGCCAGCCCACTTTCGGGTGAGAGCCTGGCCGAGTGTCCGAGACGGGCTGTCTTTCACTGACTTCCCTTTGCCGGCTTGAGGGAAAGTTTAGTTAGAGCTCTCCAGGTCTTGGCTGGGTTAACACTTAACAGAAAGAAAACCTGAGATTAATCAAGATATACATGTAATTTTAAAAGCTGGTCCTTTAATATACATATATAATGAGATACAGAGTACTTAAACACTGATTTGATATTTGATGTTATTAAGGAATTATTAATTTTGGAGGTGTGATAACAGTATTGGTTATTTTTCACATCCCTACCTTTTATAGATGATACTTAAATATTTAATGGCTGAAAGGATCCTATGTCTGCAATGTGCTTCCAAACAGAGAGGGAACAGGATGGGAAAGGGGAGGGATGAAAGAAGACTGGCTGTAAGCTGAGTATTATCGCAGCTGGGTGATGGGTATATGGGGGTGCCTGATACTATTCTGTCTACTTGTGTATATATTTGAAATTCTCTGTAATAAGAAAAAAATTTTTGCTGTGTGTGTCTGTGGATTTTTTTTTGTTTTTAAGGAAAAAGAAAAGAGAGAGAAGCTTAGCTAAAAAGAAGAGCCCAGGCATTCCAGAGAGGGAAAAGGACAGAGGAGAGAGCCTGCTTTGAAGCACTGGGGAAATAAATGTCTCAAGAAAACCACCAGGGATGATCACTACACAATAAACACTAAAGTAGCAGTTTAGGGGAAACTTGATGGGGTGGGGGGCGTGAAAAGGAAAGAAAAACTGCAATATTCTCCATGATCGAGAAGGGCATGTTCTTCCAGGATTATTGCCAGTCAAATCTCTTTTCCTTCCGACCACGTACACAAAGTTACTAGGGTCTCTCCTTACCTCCCCCCACCAAAACACTCACACCAGACCATTTCACTGGTCTCTGCACAGATTCCAGGGAGGTATCCTGGAGACAGACATCAAAGGAATTAGAGCTGGCAGCCCAGAACAGGTCATGCTGTCAGAGGAAGGCTAGGAACCACATGAAAAGCAGAGAATTCACAGGGCGTTTTATTATTATTATTATTCTTTTTAAAAGAGCTCAAGAAATGTCTTTCGTTTTAGTTTTAGTTTAAGGACAGCTACCTCGGTACCTCGGTGGGAGGGGGGGGAATGGCTTTGAAGTCCTACAGCCCACACCGCACTCAGAGGCAGGCCAGCACGGGAAGAAACAGGGATCCATGCCTGCTTAGGGTTAGTCTTCACTAAATCATAGCCCAGAAGATTTATGCTTGATATAAGGACGTGATGGAAGGATAAGGAATTGCAGCTAGATATAAATAGCGTGGCTGGGACCAGATTTGAAAAGGCTACAACTGAGGCGGCCAGACTTGCCACTGCCCTGGTGAGCACAACAGCATACAAAGATTAAGTGAAAGGGATGCCGACAGAACCGACTAACGGCCCCTTACTTAGAGGGGAAAGTGCTGGGGGACAACAAGGGCCTGAAAGACAGACTAAGCCTATCACTTAGACTGTGTATTGCTCCAGGAAGCAGTGGTTGAACAGCCTGGGATGGGAGGTCCAAGGGTAGAGGTGTGGTATCTACAGCAGGGCGGCAAGCTTGCCTGGAGGCGACAAACACGTGGCCCGGACACAGTGACAGCTCGCAGTGAGCTGGGATGGGGAGAAAAAAAAAAAGCCCCAAGCACAAGCTGGCTCCATCTCAGCAGTTCAAACCAGCACAGTGGAAAGAGAACAGAGAGACTCCCTGCTAGAACTGCCCACGTGTCCCCCCGGGATACTGAAGAGCTGACAAAGCAACATAGATTTATACTAACAAACGAGATCTGGAATGAGATTCTGTCTGCAACAAGGCAGACAGAGGGGAACCGAGTTGAGATTTCATGCCCTGTCTGCGGGCAGATACAGGACCTGACAAAAGTTTCCCCACTCAAGGGCACAGTATAGTTGAACCATGTGACTCTATTTATACATTTTTTTTTTCAATAAATATGTTGAAAAATTTTCTGGAGATTTCTAACAATTTGAAAAAAACTCAACAGATGAACCATGAAGCCTAGAAATACCAAAAAAAATTAAAAAGTAATTTACTACCATAAAATGTACACAAATGTGTTATAAAAAGTTGAAATTTATCAAAACTGACACACACACTTACAGACCATGCATGGCACCATTTGCTGTCTAGGGAAATGTAAGCAAACGTAACGATGTAGTATGAAATCATCACTGCATACAGTTCACTGTAATACGTACTGTACTATTGTAACAACTTCTGTTGCTATTGTAGTGAGCTCAAGTCTCCAGACATTCATCTTGTAAACAATGTAAACTTATGTTACAGGAAAATACAGTATAATACTGTGAATTTATTTTCTCTTATGATTTTCTTCATAACATTTCTTTTCTCTAGCTTATTTTATTGTTAAGAATATAGTATGTAAAACATATAACACACAGAATGTGCCAACTGACTATGTCATTGGCAAGGCTTTCACAGTCAGCAGGAGGCTGTTAGTAGTTAACTGTTTGGAGAGTCAAAAATTACAGGCAGACTTTCAACTGCACAGGGGTTCAGTGCCTCTAATCCCTTAATATTGTTCAAGGGTCAACTGTACAAATCCTGAAGCTTCCAGAAATATTCTGCAACACAACAGTAAAATGTTGCAGTGAAGAAAACAAAGAGTGGACCATTTGAATGGAAGAAAGAGGTGGAATATGCATGTTTGTTTTTAGGCCAAAATGTCCAAAAAACAAAAAGAGCTGAATAAAATGAGGAAATATTATAAGGAAAGTAAAAATGTTGTTGCATTTCTTATGATCTCCATTTAAAGACAAAAAAAAGAAAAAAGGGCATTACGATTAGCAGATGTAATGTTGGGGGGGCACGGGGAGGGCAGTACAACTCAGAGAAGACAAGTAGTGATTCTATAGCAGCTCACTACGCTGATGGACAGTGACTGCAATGGGGTTGGTGGGGGGGACCTGATGAAGGGGTAGTTTAATAATCGTAATATTGCACATGTAATTGTAAATTAATGATAATAAAATAAATTATATAAAAAAAAGAAAAAAACAAGAGTCGATGCTACAGGATTGAGAGAAATATTAAAATAAAACAGGGAAAGTCAAAAGAAATTAAAATAATGAAAAAGAAGATGAACTTGAAGATACAACAAATGAAAAGAAAAGCATGCCTAAAGATATAACAGAATCTTTGACCCAGCAATTCTTCTTAGGAATTTATCCTATGAAAACAACTGAAGACATGCACAGAAGATAACAAGTGTATATAATAACACTGATACTACAAGAAAATTAGGAACTGGCCAAAGCTTCCTGTAAGAGGGAATTGTTATTGTTAAAATATGGTTACTTACATAGTGAAATACCATGTAGCTATTAGATATCATCTTTTAGAAGAATATATTCTTCAATGGAAATATGAATACATAGAAAAAGATAAGGCTGCCTTGTTGACACAAGAGCACCAATTACCTCTGGTAAGAAGAGGTCTATAGGTGAGTTGCCCCCTATACACTCTTTTCCCCCAATTTTCTATGAGCCTGTATTACTTTTCAAAGAGAAAAGTATTTCAATAGATGTTTTGGTATAAAGTCTAAGATACAGCTTTGGGCAACTTTAAAATGCACAATGAGGCTGCCAAAAATCAATTCTACTAAGTTAAAAACAGCTCCCCTTCCGACGCCATTGCCTGGACAAGTCTCCTAACCCCTCAGAATTGGCACCTTGTACAGTTTGCCTTATTTTATAACAACAACCCAGCGGGCTTTTTTAACAGGATTCCCGGGCACAGCCATAAATTCACAGCATGGGCTTGCCTCCTTGGATTCACTACAGGTCAGGCAGGCGCGAGGCTGTGTCCTCCCTTTTCTGTGCCAACATACTTCACTAATTTTAAATAACCTGTCAATGTCTAAAGGTAAATATTAGGGTTAGCTCCTTTTCAGGCATCAGAATTCTCTCCTGACTAAAATGTTTGTGAATTTTTAAATCTCCCATCTGAGGTACTTGTCTGTAAGTTACCCTGTGGATAACTGACTTCTACCTCTAATATTAACTGTCCCAGTTCATGAACCTCCAGAGAAAAGGCCCAGACACAGATGGAGAAATGGAGACTCTGAGAAGATCTGTTGACCAGAGGGCTCTGGGACCACAAGGGAAAAGCAGAGAGGATTCTCTGGCAAGGTCCCAAGCACTCCCTCCCTTCCAAGTTACTTCTTCCGGCCTTCAGACACTGAAACTAAGCACCACCCTGTCATTAAATCGTATCTTTCTTCAAAAGAATGCTACTAAAAATTTTAAATTAATTCCCCTCAAAGAATCTATAATTGACAGTCCAATTTTATGAAAAAAAAATGAGGTTACAGAAGGTAAATCAGAGATTGGTAAAATCACAAAGTTAGAAGAGACCTTAAAATTTAGCTCAATGTCTATCAGCAGATGAATGGATAAACAGAACATGGTATACAAAGAAATAATAGCTTTAAAAACAAAGGAAATTCTGACACATGCTACAACATGGGTGAAGACATGTGCTAAGTGAAAAAAGACACAAAAGGACAAAGACTGCAGGACTCTGCTTGTATGTGGCTCCTGGAGTGGTCGAGTTCGTAGAGACAGAAAGTGGGATGGTGTCGCTAGGGGTGGAAGGAAAGGGGTGGGAGTTAGCGTTTGATAGGTATGGAGTTTCACTTGGGGAAGATGGCAAAGTTCTGGACGGTAGTGACGGTGCCACAATGTAAATGCACCACTGCACCGTACACTTAAAAACGGCTACAATGGTAAACTGTAATATATATTCTACCATAATAAAAAAATAAAACATTACTTTAAAAAGTCCTTTAACTCAGTAACTCCTTCACACGCACACACACAAAAGTCACCTGCCACACAACTTGTTGAAACTTCTGTAAGGAGAGTCCGGAACCAAGATGACTGATGTTCCCATCTCGTCCATATTAGCCCCGAACTCTAAGGAGATCAAATA
The DNA here is from genome assembly GCA_032199065.1 of Smutsia gigantea. Lineage (NCBI taxonomy): Eukaryota > Metazoa > Chordata > Mammalia > Pholidota > Manidae > Smutsia > Smutsia gigantea. The sequence continues at coordinate 9,153 of JAVSCE010012331.1, forward strand.
TACTTCTGACTTCAAAGTTTAAAGATTATAAAGACCCTCCCTGTACAAAGACTGCCTCCAAAAAGAGTTCTTTTCCCGTCAGCTGCAAAGGTCTTGCTTTGTGTTCGCGTCAGCGTGGAGGTCTCTCTCACCTGTTTGCTCCTCTCCTGCCAGCGGTTGTACTTTGCAGGAGAGGAGGTTCCTTCAGTGAACAGATGGCAAACAGCCCCAAGTATGGTAATTTTTGTTGTTGTGGGTTTCAAATAGCTAAATGTGACCAGATCTCTTTTTCTTTCAACTCTGACAAATTATCCAGTTCTGAAAAAGTCCCTCCCTAAGCAAGCCAGTTGGGGGCGGGGAGGTAGAGAGAGATGTGGGAAGGGAAGGGAGCCCCTTCCCTCACTCCCACCTCAAGAACACCAAGCTTTGTCTCGAGATTCCCAGAGAGTTCATATCCCTCATGCTTAGAAGCTACATAGAAAAATCCAGAAATGCTTGGGCAGAGGTCAAAATTTTTTAAATTGTGGCCAACAGGGTCAGTGTTTTCTTTCAGGCAAGGGCCACACTGGGGAAAATTTTAGAACCAACAATAACAAACCACCTACCAACTGTGAAACACAAGAAGAGAAAATTGGGTTCAAACAGAAATAGATTTTTCAGAAATGGAGTCAGATGCCCAAAGGGCTCACCAGAGAACTCTAGGAATGGTTGCCTCCGTAATCAACAACAAACTAGAGATTTTAACAGCAAGCATTTCTCTTTAAAAGTACTTGTGGAAATGCTAAAAGGGGCTGCAAACCATTTTCTCAGGCCTTCAGTCCTGTCCCTGTGTCAAGACATTGCAGTCTGTCACCACCCTGGCCCAAGCCCTCTCATTAGCCTCCCAGGCCTGTCTTTCCCTCTCTAGTTTCTCCAACAAAATCCTAACAGAATAATTTTCTTAGCACCACGATCATCATCTCATGCCACTGCTCAAACTCTTTCGTGGCTGCTTAAACGATCCTACATTAGTGTAAACTCTCTAGCCTAAGTCTCCAGCCCACCACCAGTGCAGACTTCTAGTCCTCCATCCTGGGTCCTCTCGGGCCCTGGGTTCGAGTCCCCAGTCTGACTTTTACAGCTGCATGATACAGAATGCTTTGGTGAAGGAAGAAGCCTGGGCTGTGGAGACAGGCCTGCATCCCACCTCCAGTCACTTGCTCATCTGCACTTCACTTTCCTGAGTCTGCTGCCTCACTTGAAAGCAGGGGATTGACACCGCCTACCTCACAGGCCTGTTCACTGGGTACCATGGAAAAGAGTATGTAAAGCTTGCTCTCTTTCCTCACACTGTGCGTTCCCTCCCCTCGTGGCACTGCTGTCAGGAGTACCCACAAGGAAAGGGCTTTGAAAATAGTCAAGTGCTGTGTAGAGTGTGTGTGATGACTTCTGAGCTCACACTGGAAAATATCCCTCAAATGCTCCTTCCCCACACCCCACCCAGGCCAAGGCAAACCCTGCCCTCCTGGGGAGGCGCCTCTGACCACTCCCGGGGCCCTGGGTTTGCCTTCTGACTCCTGACACACCGATGCACACACGCACCTGCCTGAATGCCATCTTCTCTTTTTTTATTTTTTATTTTTTTATTTTGGTGAATGCCATCTTCTCTTGTTCTTTATTGTTTCGCTGACCCAGGTGGGGCCTTTTCTCTGTATAATGACTATAAACTCCCTGGAAAACAAGAACTACATACTCCTGAATGCCCTGGGGCCTCCCCAGGCAAAACTCCCCATAGCTGCCTGGTACAAACAGAGCACAGTGTTAGTTACTGCTGCACCAGTGCAGCCCTTAGGGCCCAAATCACCAAGAGGCCGTGCAAGTGCCAGACCAGACCCTTAGAGGTACCGTTTGACAATGTTTTAAATTTTAATTAGCTAGCAACACCTAGAATCAGAAGATTCCACATTTTGTAAACATTCTGGAAGATTCCACCCACCAGGCAGGTCTGCATTCCAGCATGGCTGCTTCTTTGAGATGAAGGGTGCTCTCACCAGTTTGCCACAGTCCCACCACTCCCTATAGCCTCCCAACACACACCACTGATTTACACAGATAGACCTGAGACAAAAGTGGGTTACTTCTTACTCCCAAGTTTCTAACAAAGATTAGAAAATAGAAGATACACTAAAAGGAATGTATGTTTCCAGAAAAATGGGCAAGGAACATGTTTCTTTGTAGAAGACATTATTCCTGTCTGTTTCATAAGCACACAAAGGTCTGTGTGGAAATTCCCCACGTGCCTTAGGCAATTAGGTGACAGCAGGTGTCTGACCCTGCTGCCTGATAGCATGCCTTGTAATCCCAAGTAGGTCATAAAGGAGCCTGGGGGAATAAATGAGCATTTTCTGGATTACGGAGTTAGATGTTAAACACTGGAACGTCAGTGGATACTACGTTTGGATGTTTTCCCCCAATATAAGAATAGAGGGGGCAGCCAAACGGCCTACAAGTAGCCCACTAGGCCACAGGCACACAGCCATCCCAACACCGCTTCCCCCCAGCAGCGTGTCTGGGGCGGTGCTCACACTCTTGTCACCACTGACTATCTCTCAGAGTATTTTTTACCTTGTTCTGTAGAATTTTGTCAATTCTGCCCTTGCACAGAAATGCTAATCTTTCATGATCAGCCAGCCAATCAGACACTCCTTTGAGTTATGTCAGCAAACCACAGGCTGGAAATGTCCCTGGGGTCCTGGGACCTTGGCTGTTTTCACCCTGTTGGCGGCTCAAAGTGCTCTTTCTGCCATACATTCTTTCCTGGAGGAGAGAGAGAGAGAGAGAGAGAGAGAGAGAGAGAGAGAGAGAGAGAGAGTGTGTGTGTGTGTGTGTCAGGGCAGCTGGGTTACCTACAAGAAGACAAGGGGTTGATGGACTCTACGTGCTTCAAAATTCAGAGGGCTGTCTTCTGAGGGTTTTCAACCACCCTCCTGAACTCTCCCTTTCCTGAGAGTCTATGTATGGTGTGCTCAAGACCCTCACTTGCTTTTCTCCAGTAATTCTCTGGCTGAAAAATTCCTGCCCAAAGCCAGAGGGCATATTTTCTTCCCAAATGTGCCTAAGGCTGGGCTCCCTATCAGACATGGTGGCGCACAGGTAAAAAGGACAGGCTTTGGAGGGAAGGCCAACTGACCTGGTGATTCTGCCACCCACAAGCTCTGTGGGCACAGTTCTTAATATCTCTGGGCCTCAGTTTTCTCATCTTTCAAAAGGGGGTAATAATGCCTACCTCATAGGATTCTTATGAAAATTACATGAGGCAGCATATGCAAAGTATGCCCCATCGCAGTGCCTGGCATGTGGAGGGCACCTTCTTAAGGACCAGCCTTGCTCGGTTACGAGGCAGTTCAGCACAGCTCCAGGGGCAGGTCCAGAAGGGAGACAGGCAGATAACTGGCACAACCACTTGTCTGGGAAAACTACTGCCTCACTCAAAGGGTTATGTGAGCATTAAATAAACACATACAAAGCACATGGGACCTGGAAAAGTGACATCCAATAATTGAAAGCTGTAACTCTTATTCTTATTATGATGAGTTATTCTCAGTATCATTTGTGTGTCTCATTCTAGATCACAAAGCACTCGATACCTGAGTATCACAGTGACCAAAAAAAGCACATGAACACTAGTAATCATCCGGACCCTATCAGGGAATGAAACAGAGCTGCACAGCCCCTGGGGACCCGATAGGGGAAGGAAGGAGACATCTTTCAGCTCACTGGACTTGGTGTGCATAGGGGATTGGCTAAGAGATTGTGCCTACTCACCTTCCTAGACATCACGGGCACACAGGAGTTTCCCATGCATTTAACCAATTTTTAGAGTGCATGTCCTATTTACCAGGCACTGTAAAGTTGAAAATCCCCACTCAATGTTTCACTTAGTACAAGCTCCTGAGGTAAACCTAATGGCACTGGGGTCCCAAAACCATTCCCTGTCTCTTGCTGCTGTGCCTTGATGCTGAGAACTGAAATCCCTACATTGACATGGAGCCCACACTTCAGAACAGAAGACCAGAGACTGAGTGAGCCTCCTTTTCCTTCACTGGCACCCTTTGCTAGCTCCCCCTCCCTTCCCCGGTGTAGAAAGGGCAGCAAGGTAAGGGCCCTCAACCCCGTGGGGGGGCTCAGGACTGAGCCTGACCACAGCCTGGAAGCAGGCAGGGCAGACACACCATCGCTTAGCCCCAGCCCCAGCTTGCAGGACAGACACCTTGTGATAACAGCCATTTGGCCAGCAACTTCTGGGAGGATAATGCTGAGGCCAAGCTGCTCAACAGCCAGAAGTAATATGCCCCAAGTATTGGTCCTGCTTGCAGGAAAAACAATTATTGGGCTGATGACATCCTGATTCTTGAGAAACACTTTTTTAAGGGGAAAAAGGGTTGCTTAAAAGCAGCTCTTTAACTCAGAAGGCAGTTCCATCCACCTTGCAAATTCAGTGCCCTCTGAATACACATCCATCTGTCACAGCGGGGGAGCTTTTAACTAGCAAAAGAAGAGAAGGAATTCAAATCAACATCACGAACTCCAGCAACAAAGCCAGGGCGATTCACCCTTTCCCTCGAGGCAGGAAAGAATCAGGGAAGAATTTCAAAATCTTTTTATACAATTAAAGAAAGGGATCCGGTGGGGGAAGGAAGCGAGGACGGAGATCTAGAAGTTTGCTGTTTTAAGCTCAAAATAAATCATGGTAAGAAAGGACCAGGGGTTTAACTTTATTTTTTAAGATCTAATCTAAGGCAGGCGCAGTACCTCGCGTTTGCAGGGAGGGGGGGGTGAAGCCAAGTGGTGGGTCATCATCAGCCTTCTCAGAACCCCCACATTCAGTCTCCAAAAACCAAACCAGAGTTTGTCACATGCTTCCAGAATTTTACAATCTTGAATTACAGCTTTCAAATAATTCAGATTCCACTATAACAAATCTCAAAGATGTGAGGCATCCTACAGCACAACATATCCAAGGAACTGTACCCAAATGGTAACAAGGAACAGAACCAGACAATATGGTAAATTTGGCACAAGAGGACCAGCAAAATACACACCAAACCAGTAAAGATGGCACCGTTAGAAATGCACGTCCATTATTTCCGAAAACTACTTCAAAAGCCACTGTTGTCAACCATTATTTTCTGGAAGTCTAACTTACACGGCCTGATCCTTTATCAGTTATGGAAAAAGCATTGTAACAAAAACGGATAAAGCCCTAACTGTGCATTATAAAAAGCATTTCCTTGAGAGAACCGAAGAAGTCTTTTTAAAAATACACATCAGTTGGCTGCTTGGCGACTTAAAGGTCTACACCTCTTAGGATGCACAGCCCACGTGTGGATTGTTTTTGCTACTGTTTCACCAAAGCACTACTTGGCTCCCTCAAATTTTCTTTTCTTTTATCAAATCAGTGAGACAGGTAAAAAACATACATACACATATATGTTTATAAAATGAATCTCCTTCCCCCCAAAGCTTCTTTACCTTTTTAAAGACTTAAAAGCTTACTACTCACATCATTAGAACTTTGTAACAATCAAAAAGTTAGAGATAAGTGTTTATAACCACAGCACGAGGAACCAGAGTTCAATTTTTACTGCCTACTCTCCCGGCTGAATGTCTAAGTTCTTTTTTTTACAGACATGTGTGGTTAAATCCAAGGTCTTTTTCAAAAAATACATTTTTAAAATGTGAGCCAGGGGGTGCCTGTCAGCTGTAGGGAAACAAACCTCCTGCTACAGTAAGCGTTCTCCCGGCAGAGGCTGGCAACCCCACTTCCATGTATGGAAGTGAATGAAAGCAGTCAAACCTCAGGCATGAGCCTGGGCAGGGCAGGGGGTGGGGGCGGCATTCCTCACCGTAAAGCAAGTCCTGGCCCAGAGGGATGGACTACAGCAGCCCTTCCACCCTGCCCTTGGCCTGGGGTCCCAGAGAGTCTTTAGTTGAATGGCCCCAAGGATGGAAACAATGGGAGGCAGGAGAGCAAGTGGCACACAGCGCAGCCAACAGCCAGGAAGCGCCCAGGACGCAGAGGTTCATCCCCTCAGAGAACGTGGCCAGAAGGAGCTAGGCTGACCCAGGAGCAGAGCCCGAACCCAGAAGATCAGTGCCACCCCAGCTCCCACATGCGCTGACTTCAGCACACTGGAATGCAGAATTCCCCACAACCTGCCATGCGTCACCAGGCTTCCCCCAGGCCAGCGCTAAAGGAAGGGTAGATTTTTTGTGTGGTCTAACAGGCCCATGACCAATGCTGACAGGACGTTACCTACTTCTTTCTGAGGGTTACAGAAAACTACAGGTCAGTGGGGGCTGCAATCAGACCAAGGCTGGAGCCCGACTTGGGGCCAGATCCTTCCCAGCTCTGTGCCTCCGTATCGTCATTTGTACAGTGGGGACAGTAGCAGCAGGCACCCCACAGGCTGCTGGGCAAAGCCTACAGCACTGTGCCTGGCACAAAGTAAATGCCGTCTAATGTTAAGTAGTATTAATGATAATGAAGTATAGAAATTGTCTAATGATTTGCAGTACCCTTCCTAAATTGATAAATGCAAGTGATACTTCTCAAATTTTTCTTACATTTCACACTCACACCGTTGCTCACCCCCATCAGTGACACACCTTCCCTCGGCTTCTGTGACTGACCCCAGCCCCCCCACCCCCATTTATGGCCCTTTCTCTGGTGGTTTGCTGTCCTGTCCCCAGGTCAGGATGTCCCCTCAGGCCACCTCTGTCTCTCTCCACAGTCTCTGGAGCTCCCAGTCCTCTGTGGCTCTACTTGTCGGTGACTCACAGATCCATCTACCACAGCAGAGCTGTAACCAAGCAACTAGGCAGCTGAGCATCTCATCTGCTTTTACCTTCCTTAGCATCCCCCACAAACCAACACCCCCTTCCATCTTCCCTATCTCAACTGGTGACATACCTTGATGACACTAACTCCTGTCTGTCTTGCCCTCTGCCCACAACAGCTCAGGCGACTGTTAACAAAACACCACAGACTCGGCAGCTTAAACAACCGGCATTTACGTCTCACGGTTTCTGGAGGCTGCAAGTCCAAGATCGAGGTGCTGGCAGATGTGGTTCCTGGAGAGAGCTCTCTTCCTGGTTTGCTGTCTTCTTGTGTCTTTGCATGGGGTGGGGTGGAGAGAAAAGCAAGCTCCCATAGCTTCCTCTTCCAAGGGCACTAATCTCATGATGGGAGCTGACCCTCATGTTGTCATCTAAACCTAGTTACCCCCCTAAGGCCCCATCACCAATACCATCACACTGGGGGGTAGGGCTTCAACACAGGCTTTTGGGAGGGACATAAATATTTAGTCCAAAGCCAGGACACAGCCACCAATCATGTCTTCTAACGCTTCTCCCATCCATCCCCATCCCCATCCCCACTAGGGGATGCGTTAGGCTCTCGCCATCTTTCCCCCTCCAGTGCAGTGCTGTCTGATAGAAACACAGACACCTCCCCCCACCTCACTCAACAATGGTTTGCCTTATTTTGTTTTTTACTTTACCACACTGCAAAAGCAATATGCATTCAACAGAAACTGTACTTCAAGTTTTGAATTTTGATCTGTTCCTAGGTCAGCAATATGAGGTCTGACACTCTGGTGATGGCGGGCAGGACACTGAGCCCCAGCTTTCAGCAGCCATGTGATCACAAGCATAAATAACCAACAGACACAGCATTCTGTTTTTCACTTTCAGTACAGTATTCAATAAATGATATGAGATATTCAACACTTTGTTTTAATAAATTAGGCTTTGTGTTAGATGATTTTACCCAACTGTAGGCGAATATAAGTGCTCTGACAACGTTTAAGATAGGCTAGGCTAAGCTACGGTGTTTGGTAGGTCAAGTGTATTAAATATCATTTTCAACTTAAGACAGTTTCAACTTACAATGGGTTTACTGGGACATAACCTCACTGTGATTTGAGGGAGATCTGTATATGCAATTTAAAAAGGAAAAACTGGTGAAATTAGTTTCAATGATATATTTTATTTAAACCAATATATCCAAAAGATCATCATTTTAACATGTAATAGGTATAAAAATCATCACTGAGATGTGTTACATTCTTTTCTTCACACTACATCTTTGATATCCAGTGTGTATTTTGCACAGCCCATCTCAGTTAGGACCAGCCACATTTCAAAGCACTCACAGCCACGCGTGGCTAGCACCTTACTCTACTGGACAATTAACAGCGCTCTAATCTCTTTCCCTCAAGCTCACTGTCTACAGAGCTACCGTGGTTATCTACCCAATCTCACCATGCTTAGACCGCACCAGTGGCTCCAATCAGGATGTCATCCCATGGCCTGATGTCCCTTCACTTCTGCCCCCGCCTTGCCCATTTTGCCCTTATCTCATTCCTTCCTCACTTTAGGCTCCAGCAATGAAGAACTGCAATATGCAGATAACAGAACAAGTACAGTATGATACTGATTTTGTTTTAAACATCATATTTTTATACGTACATCAGTAAAGTGTGTGAGAATACAGATGATGGGCATATATTTGCGTTGCAAAATCTCTGGAAAGAGAAGCACTAAGATGCCAATAACAACGGTCTCTTGGAATCTGCATGACCTTAAGTATTTTTCCTTTTCTATTTTTTTTTTAACGACCACATGATTTAAGAGGTGGGGGGAATATAGGAACCTGCCCAAGGAGGAGGCTCTAAAGTCAAAATGTATTAAATTACAGAGGTCGTTCTGCATATTTAGCATAATATTTTAGAAAAATGGATACAGTCAATCCTCATTATTCACGAATTCTGTGTTTGTGACTCTGCCTACTTGTTAAAATTTACTTGCAACCCCCAAATCCAGCAACATCTCTGCAGTCACTCGTGGATGTACAGACTGGTGAAAAATCTGAGTCACCCACCACACACGTTCCCGGCTGAGGTTAAACAAGGCAACACTCCGCCTTGCTTCAATTCTCATACTGTAAACAAGTGTCCTTTTCAACGTCTGTTTAGTACCACATTTTCCACATCTTTGCGCCTTCTGTGGGCAATTTCACTGTTCAAAATGGCCTCCAAGCACGGCGCCAAAGTGCTGTCTAGTGTTGCTAAGCGCAGAGGCTGTGAGGTGCATAAAGGGAAAATACCTTCATTCAGTGTTGTGGCTGACAGTTCATTACTGAATCAACAATATATAGTGAAGAAGTTGTCTTTAAACAGAAACATGCATAAATCAAGTTCTGTGCACAGCCACTGTAGAGGATGATCATGTTTGCACATGGTCACCATCTCCTCTCTGTATAGAACCTGCAAATCACACAGCCTCAAGAAAACCTGTGCTGGGTTTCAGAAAGTACTTTAAAGCTCATCAAGAAGATTCATTAAAAAGACTGGCTTCAGAAAAGATTCCCACTCCTAAGTTTCGGAACATCTACATTCTCCCTCTAGTAAAATAGCTGGTCTGGCCCAGCAGCCCCCTTTCCAAACTCTCAAGGCCGGAGCCAAGAATGTGTCCAGGGCTGCCGTTTGCCGCTTTGCTCTTCTCTACTCCGGCTTCCATCTCCCTGCTCAGGTCGGGATGGCCTCCTTGAAGCACAGGCAAATTCCCATGACTCCAGGCCCCAAACAGGGTGCCAAGGGTTTGGGTCCCGGCTGTCCCTCAACACGGGAAGGGCGCTAACGGCCTGGACGGGCCCCAGGACAATGTGCCTCCTCTCCCTTCCCTGCTGGCCTAACAGGAAAAAATATTGTGGCTGCAGAGTCATCTGAATGGAATTTCTCTTTAACACTTACGAGTCTCATCACAGACTGAAGCACCTGGCTCTCCTACAATTCCCTTCTTTACGTTCCACATACTTCAGCCTGGGTAATCCCCTGCTTAAGTGCTCGGTGTGTTTTCAGTGAGGCAACATGTTTGTTTTTTCAGCGATGAGTTACAGCCACTTGAGGCTTTCCACAGAGGCGGTCTGACCAGCACGCGGGCCTGACCCCAGCCCTTCCACAGGAAAACGGCTCTGCTCTCAGAACAAGCTCCTGGGACCAGGGAAACCATCCTGCTTTCCAGGGGCCAAGATACACAAAATCACTCAGGAAAATCGCACTGCATTTCCCTCTTTTCAGGCCGCTTATCTTTCTGTTCTATGAGCAAAATTTGGCAATGTTTCACAGACACTGGTTGGCCTTTTTGTTTAAGGGCAACCGGGAAGAAAGTCAAGGAGTGCCACTGACTGAGCAATAAGGACACAGGGAACCTAGAGGCTGGCCGGCCATGTGGCCACGGCCTCTCCGCACCTCAGTTTCCTCATGTGTAAGGACGGGGGTGGCTACACAATCCCCAACATCCTTTCCAATTTAGCATTAAATGACCATATTGCCCAATGCTACATAACAGAAGCATTTGTTTAATTATGATTAAAGCACAAACATACAGAAGAATGAATGTATGCCTTTGACTTGGAGACTCACCTTCATGCTTGGAATGCCATCCCTCTTTCTACCTGAATCCTGCTAACTCTCCAGTTCCCAGTCCAAACCATTCATTCTTTCTTTCAATGAGTATCTGGCACAAATGTTATTACATATGAACGACACAATGATGACGGGCACAGAATCCCTGCCCTCAGAAACTTTCTGCTTCGACGGAATGCACAAATCACCACCTCCTGACCAACTACCATGTACCCCCCACTGTGCTGAGGGCTTTCTATATTGTTCATCTTAAACCTCTGCAGCACCCCTAACAAGGCAGGTACTACTATTATTCCCATTTTACAGATGGAGCAACTGAGGCTTGGAAAGATTAAAGTCACTTGCCCAAGATCTCAAAGCTAGAGAATCAGAGAGATGCCTCTGAGCCAGGCCATCCACAAGAGGAGTCAGACCTCTCTGGCTGCCGTCTGACCAAGTCACTGGGCTCTTGGTTCCCAGAGCTCCCCCTGACAACCCCATCTCTACTAGAACCAACACTTCGGACATCATCCTGTAGACTCTAAAGTTATCTATATGTATCTCATGCCTTACCTCCCCACTTAAACTATAAGCCTTTGACAGCAGGGACTTGGTTATTAACGTCTCCGCATCCTGCCAAACCCTGAGGCATGAGATACTCAAAAACCATGTGACTGACCGAGGCTGGGCAGTGCCAGCACAAAGGAGTGAAAAGTGCAAACTTGATTTTCATAATGTAAGCACGCAGGAAGTGAGAAATCCAGTTTGGGAGCTTCTTAGTCTCTGTCATCATCCCCAACACTATACAGTAGTATATTCCTAGAGGAAAGCAGGGATCCACATCTGGCTGCTCTGGGACAAAAGAAAGGTGGACAGTCTGAGAGACTTCCTAACAGCTAGAGGGCGGCTAAAGGGGCAAGGATTGCACAGAGCTTACTGCTCAGGAGGAAAGACAAGTAGACAAAATTGTCTGGGTACACTCTGCCCAGCAGGATGGGAACTTTCACAATCTTCAGGAGCTCCACCTCCCTGGCTGGCTACAGAGCTCCAAGGACTCCCTCCATGATACGCAGCCTACTGAGCCTTTCTCCTGGCCAGACCTACCTGGCTCGCAAACTTGCAAACCCTACCCTGGCATTAGGCCAGCCAGAGGGAAGCCCCGCCTACAGCAACTACAAACGCAAAGCACAGGGCTTATACCTGTGTGTTCAGCCCACTGGTTCTGGCAGTGGTGACAGGCATAGCAGCCAGGGAGCAGGAAACAGCTCTTTCCTCCCCACAGGCACCAATACCCGCCCCCCTGCGACCCCCAACATTGCTTCAGGGCTGAGCAGCTCCAGAGAGCAGAGCTTCTGGGCACTAGAGGGCGTCATATACAAATATGAAACACCAAAGAAAACTGGTTCAAAGTAAAATAATGAATACAACCCATGAGAAAGATTCAAATGAAATCGATCTCATGAATCTGCCTGAAAGGAATTTCAAAATAAAAATCATTAACACGCTCATGGAGTTACAGAAAAATACTCAAGAACTCAGAAATGAATTCTGGTTGGAGATCCAATCATTACAGAACACAGTAGCAGAAATGAAACATACAATGGAAAGTTTTAAAACCAAATTAGATACAGTGGAGGAAACAATAAATGAAATAGAAATTAGAGAAGAGGAATACAAAGAAGCTGAGGCACAGAGAGAAAAAAGGATCTCTAAGAATGAAAGACTATTTAGAGAACTGTGTGATCAATCCAAAAGGAACAATATTCGCATTACAGGGGTACCAGAAAAGAGAGAGAAAAAGGAATAGAAAGTGTCTTTGAGGAGGTAATTGCTGAAAACTTCCCCAATCTGGGGAAGGAGATAGCCTCTCAGGCCATGGAGGTGCACAGATCTCCCAACACAAGGGACCCAAGGAAGACAACACCAAGACATACAGTAATTAAAATGGCAAAGTTCTAGGATAAAGACAGACTATTAAAAGCAGCCAGAGAGAGAAATAAGATCACATACAAAGGAAAGCCCATCAGGCTATCATCAGACTTCTCAACAGAAACCTTACAGGCCAGAAGGGAATGGCATGATGTATTTAATGCAATGAAGCAGAAGGGCCTTGAACCAAGAATACTTTATCCGGCAAGATTATCATTTAAATTTGAAGGAGGGATTAAACAATTTCCAGATAAGCAAAAGCTGAGAGAATTTACCTCCCACGAACCGTCTCTACAGTGTATTTTGGAGGGACTACTATAGATGGCAGTGTTCCTAAGGTTTAATAGCTGTCACCAGAGGTAATAAAACCACAGTAAAGAAAGTAGAATAGTTAATCACCAAGCAAATGTAAAAATAAATCAACTATCCCCAAAGTCAATCAAGGGACAGACAAACAGTACAGAATATGATACCTAATATATAAAGAATGGAGGAGGAAGAAAAAAGAGAAAAAAAGAACCTTTAGATTGTGTTTGTAATAGCATATTAAGTGAGTTAAGTTAGACTCTTAGATAGTAAGCAAGTTAGCCTTTGGTAACCACGAATCTAAAGCCTGCAATACCAATAAGTACATACCTATCGATAATCACCCTAAATGTAAATGGACTGAATGCACCAATCAAAAGACAAAGAGTCACTGAACGGATAATAAAACAAGACCCAACTATATGCTGCCTACAAGAGACTCACTTTAAACCCAAAGACATACACAAACTAAAAGTGAGGGTATGGAAAAGATATTTCATGCAACTAATAGGGAGAAAAAAGCAGGAGTTGCAGTACTTGTATCAGACAAAATAGATTTTAAAACAAAGAAAGTCGCAAGAGACAGAGAAGGACATTACATAATGATAAAGGGGTCAATTCAGCAAGAAGATATAACCATTATAAATATCTATGCGCCCAACACAGGAGCACCTACATATGTGAAACAAATACTAACAGAATTAAAAGGGGAAATAGAATGCAATGCATTCATTCTAGGAGACTTCAACACTCCACTCACTCCAAAGGACAGATCAACGAGACAGAAAATAAGTAAGGAGACAGAAGCACTGAACAACACATTAGAACAGATGGACCTAACAGACATCTACAGAACTCTACACCCAAAAGCAGCAGAATACACATTCTTCTCAAGTGCACATGGAACATTTTCAAGAATAGATCATATCCTAGGAAACAAAAAGATCCTTGGTAAATTCAAAAAGATTGAAATTGTACCAACCAGTTTCTCAGACCACAAAGGCTTAAAACTAGAAATAAATTATGTAAAGACAATGAAAAATCCCACAAACACATGAACGCTTCACAGCATGCTCCTAAATAACCAATGGATCAATGACCAAATAAAAACAGATATCAAGCAATATATAGAGACAAAGGACAACAATAATTCAACATAGCAAAATCTGTGGGGTGCAGTGAAGGCCGTGCTAAAGAGGAAAGTATACTGCAATACAGGCCTACCTCAGGAAAGAAGAACAATCCCATATGAACAGTCTAAACTCATAATTAACAAAACTAGAAAAAGAAGAAGAAATGAGGCCCAAAGTCAGGAGAAGGAGGGACATAATAAAGATTAGAGCACAAATAAATAAAATCAAGAAGAATAAAACAATGGAAAGAATCAATGAAAGCAGGAGCTGGTTCTTCAAGAAATTAAACAAAATAGATAAAACCCTAGCCAGAGATATCAAGAAAAAAAGAGAGTCTACACACATAAACAGAATCAGAAATAAGAAAGTAAGAATCACTACAAACACCACAGAAATACAAAGAATTATTAGAGAATACTATGAAAAATTATATGCTAACAAACTGAATAACCTAGAAGAAATGGACAACTTTCTAGAAAAATACAACCTTCCAAGGCTGACCCAGAAAGAAACAGAAAATCTGAACAGACCAATTACCAGCAACAAAATTGAATTGGTAATCAAAAAACTACCTAAGAACAAAAGACCTGGACCAGATGGCTTTACTGTTGAATTTTATCAAACATTTACTGAAGACCCAATACCCATCCTTCTTAACGTTTTCCAAAGAGTAGAAGAAGAGGGAATACTTCCAAACTCATTCTAAGAGGCCAGCATCACTCTAATACCAAAACCAGGCAAAGACACCACAAAAAAAAGAAAATTACAGACCAATATCTGATGAATATAGATGCAAAAATACTCAACAAAATATTAGCAAACTGAATTCAAAAATACATCAAAAGGATCATCCATCAAGATCAAGTAGGATATATTCCAGGGATGCAAGGATGGTACAACGTTCAAAAATCCATCAACATCATCCACCACATCAACAAAAAGAAGGAAGAAAACCACATCATCATCTCCATAGATGCTGATAAAGCATTTGATGAAATTCAACACCCATTCATGATAAAAACTCTCAAAAAAATGGGTATAGAGGTCAAGTATCTCAACATAATAAAGGCCATAAAGGACAAACCCACAGCCAACATTATACTTAACAGTGATAAGTTGAAAGCTTTTCTTTTAAGATCGGGAACAAGACAAGGATGCCCACTCTCCCCATTTCTATTCAACATAGTTCTGGAGGTCCTAGCCACAGCAATCAGACAACACAAAGAAATAAAAGGCATCCAGATTGGCAAGGAAGAAGTTAAACTGTCCCTGTTTGCAGATGACATGATATTGTACATAAAAAATACTAAAGAATCCACTCCAAAACTACTAGATCTAATATCTGAATTCAGCAAAGTTGCAGGATACAAAATTAACATGCAGATATCTGTGGCATTCCTATATACTAACAATGAACTAGCAGAAAGAGAAATCAGGAAAACAATTCCATTCACAATTGCATCAAAAAGAATAAAATACCTAGGAATAAACCTAACCAAGGAAGTGAAAGACCTATACTCTGAAAACTACGAGACACTCACGAGAGAAATTAAAGAAGATACCAATAAATGGAAACATATCCCGTGCTCATGGATAGGAAGAATTAATATTGTCACAATAGCCATCCTGCCTAAAGCAATCTACAGACTTAATGCAATTCCTATCAAAATACCAACAGCATTCTTCAATGAACTAGGGCAAATTGTTCTAAAATTCGTATGGAACCACAGAAGACCCCGAATAGCCAAAGCAATCCTGAGAAGGAAGAATAAGTGGAGGGGATTATGCTCCCCAACTTCAAGCTCTACTACAAAACCACAGTAATCAAGACAATTTGGTACTGGCACAAGAACAGACCCACAGACCAATGGAACAGACTAGAGAGCCCTGATATAAACCCAACCATATATGGTCAATTAATATATGATAAAGGAGCCATGGATATACAATGGGGAAATGACAGCCTCTTCAACAGCTCGTGTTGGCAAAACTGGACAGATACATGCAAGAGAATGAAACTGGATTATTGTCTAACCCCATACACAAAAGTAAACTCGAAATGGATCAAAGACCTGAATATAAGTCATGAAACCATAGAACTCTTAGAAGACAGCATAGGCAAAAATCTCCTGAATATAAGCATGAGCAACTTCTTCCTGAACGCATCTCCTCGAGCAAGGGAAACAAAAGCAAAAATGAACACACGGAACTACAGAAAACTAAAAAGCTTCTGTATGGCAAAGGACACCATCAACAGAACTAAAAGGCATCCTACAGTATGGGAGAATATATTGGTAAATGACATATTTGACAAGGGGTTAACATCCAAAATATATAAAGAACTTACACGCCTCAACACCCAAAAAGCAAATAACCTGATTAAAAAATGGGCAGAGGATATGAAGAGACAATTCTCCAAAGAAGAAATTCAGATGGCCAACAAACACATGAAAAGATGCTCCATATCATTAATCATCAGGGAAATGCAAATTAAAACCACAATGAGATATCACCTTACACCAGTATAGGATGGCCAGCACAAAAAAGACTAAGAACAACAAATGCTGGTGAGGATGCAGAGAAAGGGGAACACTCCTACACTGCTGGTGGGAATGTAAGCTAGTTCAACCACTGTGGAAAGCAATATGGAGGTTCCTCAGAAAACTAAAAATAGAAATACCATTTGACCCGGGAATCCTACTCCTTGGAATTTACCCAAAGAATACAACTTCTCAGATTCAAAAAGACATATGCACTCCTATGTTTATCGCAGCACTTTTTACAATAGCCAAGATATGGAAGCAACCTAAGTGTCCATCAGTAGATGAATGGATAAAGAAGAGGTGGTACATTTACACAATGGAATACTATTTGGCCATAAGAAAGAAACAAATCCTACCATTTGCAACAACATGGATGGAGCTGGAGGATATTATGCTCAGTGAAATAAGCCAGGCAGAGAAAGACAAGTGCCAAATGATTTCCTTCATTTGTGGAGTAAACAACGCAGCAAAACTGAAGGAACAAAATAGCAGCAGACTCAGAGACTCCAAGAAGGGACTAGTGGTTACCAAAGGGGAGCGGTGTGGGAAGGCGGGTGGGGAGGGAGGAAGAGGGGATTGAGGGGTATTATGTTTAGTACACATGGTGTGGGGGGGGTCACATGGAAAACAGTGTAGCACAGAGAGGGCAGTGAATCTGTGGCATCTTACTACACTGATGGACAGTGACTGCACTGGGGTATGGGGGGGACTTGATAATGTGGGTAAATGTAGTAACCACATTGTTTTTTCATGTGAAACCTTCATAAGAGTGTATATCAAGAATACCTTAATAAAAAAATTTTTTTTAATATATATGTATGTATCAGAGTCACATGCACACAGATATGTGCTTATATATGTACAAAGTACCTTTGAAAAGACATACGAGAAACTGATGATAATGGTGTAATGGTGGCTGCTTCAGGGGAAGCAAATACAGTCAGCAGTAGGAATGAGATTTTTATCCCTGAATGTCTTTTATTTGAGAAATTTTTAACATGGGAAGGCACCATCCTTACAAAGAATAAAAATTAATTTCAAATGCTAAATCTCTTTGTGTGAAAAATATTTAAGCATACACATTTATATATGCACTACATGTCTACTCTTTTTCTAGAGTAACATGTAAGACACTAGGAACGGTGGTTATCTTTGGAAAGAGACTTATTTATTTATTTATTTTTTCCGATGCAAGCACACAAGGGTCGTTTATTCAAACTCGAGCTCGGACTCACACCTGTCACCAACACAGCGGTTCCAAAGTGAGAGCCCTGAGCTCAGGGTAGGCAAGGTTTTTAAGCATTACAAGGTGCAGGGAGAGGGGGGCTCTAACATGGACATTTTCCATGGGTTAAGTCTGGCTGGCGCCCAGCTGCCAGCTGATGTATCATGTAAGGTATGTTATATGTAAGGGACAGGAGAGCCTGGACCTTGAGTGTCTGGACCTTGAGGTCGTTGCTAGGGAACTATCTGGGGTGAGGGCCACTCAAACAATGGATGGTTTTTCTAGTAACTGGAACAAAGTTTTCTTAGAACTAGGTTGGGTCTGAGGCCTCCTTGTTAAGATGGCCTTTTTTAAAGGGAGTTTCTCTTGCTCTCACATTCTCTTCTTCTCTTGTACATTGGGTCTAATCATAGGCTCAAAGTTTTTAAATGACAGAGATATATACAAATATATTTGTAGAAAGTTTCTAGAATAATGATTAGCAGGGCTCCACCTGTAACACAGCCTGTCACAGGAAAGGTCAAAAAGAGACTTATTTTTACAACCAGAAAATGAAATGCTGACTTTTTCTTGCAAATGGGAAAAAGTTAATAAATGGAAAAATAGTGTTAATTATATGCTGAGTAAAGGAATATAAGTGGCTTTTTAATGTAAATAGCAGTGGAGTGATAATTGGTACTGTATCTATACACAAACAAATCCCACTCTCCTAGTGAAGGCATATCATGTTTTGTTCCAAGGATCTGAATTCGCCCAGTAACTACTGTCTCTGCGGCCTTTCCAAGGGAAGAACAGACTCAGATGATCTCAGTAAAAGTCATTAACTGAACCTTCACAGGAAAGTAGTACTTCAAAACTACAGTGTCCCACCACAGTCACTGCAAATTAATACTTTCCACAAATCCAAATAAAAGAAAATATGGTCAAGTGGCATTAAGAAGTACTTTACTTTTCAGAGCACTTGTAAAAACTAAAAACAATGCATCTGAGGGCTGAAGCCAGTGGCCCTCCTTAAATTAAAAAAGTGATTTCCCCCTGGAAAGTCTTGTAAGGCATTTAATTCCAATCCATCCTCATGCCTAACATTTGAAATTTCAGAATTTGTAGGTGCCAAACTGCAAAGAGTACGCAGATTCATGTGTAACCTTAAATGGGCTTGGGTAAGAAAACAGGTCCATTTTAAAATAAAGTAAAATTTTCAAAATAACTGGAACAAATCATCCAAAAAAGTCAATTATTAAGAAAAATCTATCTGCACCGAGGACACTGGGTTGCTCTGTAGTTAGTTACTGTCTCTTGCTAAATCTGAAACAAAATGCCACACTTCATTAGCCAGCTAGAGTCTCATCCTGCCTGCGCCTGATAGGGAGAAATGACATTAAAGCAAAGACTCCCTCAGGCTCTATTAGTGCCCTAATGAGCTAGTGGGGAGAGGGGGGCTTAGGGATGGGGGACAAGGCAGCCCTACTGCCACACAGCCATCAGGAAGGACAGGATCTGAGCCTCCTGGACAAATGGGGTTCTCTGAACTACACACTATCAGCTGTGTCTTGCCACAGCTATTCCCTCAGGGTGCTTCTGCAGGAAACGAATGTACCAGTCCTCCGCACATGCCAGCTGATCTGGAAACTCTCTTCCTATGAGGTATGAATTACATCCTAGAGGGAGAAAATGTGCTCATAAGATCACCTAGCTCTTGTCAGCAACTACATCACCAGCAGCCAACGGATGGAAGGAGTATTGATTTTCAAAAATGCAAAAAGCAAGAGATTCTGCCAACTATAGATTGGTGAAGTTGACTGACATCCACCTTAAACAGATCCTACAGACACTTAGGAAAAGAGGTGATCAATTTAGAAGCGAGCATGGGTTCACCAAACCCAAAACATTTCAGACTATCTTTCCTTGGAAAAGAAACAGCCAATATCTAAGTTACAGCAAGCTATCTGTTGAGGCGTCCTATGATAAACCTGTTGACCAGATGGAGAAATGTGGGCCAAACAATAATACAATTAGGCAACTTTAGAACAGATTCAACCTGAAGTTGGTTGAACTGGTAAGATACCATTAATAACCTGGAGGAGGTTTCTCATAGTGTGCCCTGGGACCTTATCTCGAGATTTCGTCAAGGTCTGAAAAGGATCACATATTTCAAAGCCCAGAAGTAGCTACGATCATTTTGGGTGACCACGTTGGCATACAAAGATTTCAACAGACTGCAAAAATTGATCAAATCTAAATAAAGTGATTCTTAAAGATGATATTAATACAACATTTGGGACTCTCTTCTCATTTGTTCAGGTTTAAGATTGGCAAAAAAGACTTTGGAGTTTTCGCTGACAAAGAGGTCAGTGAGTCAACACAGTATGATATGATTGTCAGAAAAGCTAATACAATCTCAGGCTCCGACACCGTAAGTCTAGACAATATCTAGAACAAAGGAGGTCATAAGCTCACCCCCTGTGCTTGGAGCAGACCACACTGCGGTCTGTGTTCAGGTTTGGGGATGACTCTCTCAGAGAGGTCCCAGACAACCTGGAGAGGGCTCAGAAAGAACGGCTAAGACAGCAAGGAAATGAACCTACAACATAAGAGAAATGACAGAGACCAAGGGAATCTTTCATTTAGGAGAGAGAAGACTTGTCTGTAGTTCTTTGCAGGCTGGCCAGCCCCCTGGGAGAGGATGGCTGATGTCAGAATGGCCTTCTCAGGAGATGGTATGTTGTAGTGACTTACAATGCTCCAGCAGAGGCTGGATGACCACCTGCTAGACATTCTGGCATGGATTTGCACGGATGACTCTAGCAGGCATCTATAATCTATAGTTCACTGTCCTCTTCCATGCCCTGCCCCATAACACACCCTCCTTTTCCTTGGTGAGTCCACTTGGTTCCTGACCCCACCCGCTGGCTACCCAGGTGTGGATAGGACCCAGGTTTGGCCAATCAGAATACTGCATACCCTGGCTGTTGTGGCTGGCCCTGGGATGAGAGGGAGACCAGGCTGGCCTCCTTCTGCTGGGTTCTGAGAGGACAGGAAGCAAAACCAGAGCTGTTGGTGACCCTTGTGTCACTATGAGAAGAGGCTGCCAGAGGTCAGTGCTGGAGAGATGGGCACAGTGGAGAGATGAGAAGGGCAACTCATCCTGAGGACATTTAAGCCACCTATGACCTCTACCTGGACTTCTCAACTACAAGAGGCTAGGATCCAGGAGTCGGCATTCTATAGACCTCAATAAAAGGGAAAATATGGTTAAGGAAAGGTTGGGAACGTGGCAAGGAGGAAGACCCAGACATAGAAAAACTTTTAATGGAAGAGCAAACTATAGGTTCAAAGAGACTTTAAAGACATAGCTACCAAATGCAATGTGGAAACCTTATTTGGATTCAAACCAACCAACTGAAAAGCAAAACAAAACAGGAGACAGTTGGGAAAACTTGAATAGTAACTAGATATTTGCCAATATTAAGAAATTACTGGATTTTTTAGGAATGACATGATATTGTGGTTATGTTCATTTTTAAGAGTTAGTGAAATGCTTATGAAGGAAATGATATGATGTCTGGGAATGGCTTCAAAGTAATCCAGTGAAGGGTAGAAGGAGAAGGTATCCATGAGTTGATAATCACTGTATCTGGGTGCTGGGTGTACAGGGGTTCACTGTGTATTTCCCTGACCTACATGATGTTTGAAGTTTCCATAGTAAAAAGATAAAAATAAATAAAGGGCAGGAGAAATATACACAGATCAAACTCCACTGCCTCTTCCAGCTCAAAAGTGAAAACAGAACCCATTCAGGGACATCAGGCACCCAATTTGTCAAAGAAACGTTCTAGAATTACACCCATATTCAAAGACACAGATCTGTCGTTAAATCACCAATTGACAAGTGATTATAGCCATCCTAGTATGAAAGCAAAAAAGAACCAGAATACATAATGGGCCACTGTATACAAAGAACAGGATGCTCAGGGTGGTGTCACAAAGAAATAAAAAAGCTGAGAATTCTTCTTTCCTGTCGTCTGAATAACCATAAAATAGGAAATGAAATTACCCAAGCGCCTGGGGGAAACGTTTAAATGGCACTTACTAATGCACCAGGCACTGTTCTAAACACTTCTGGAATATTAATTCCTTTCACCCTTAACAACAACCCCTTACAAGGTTGGTATTGTTATCAGCATTTCACTGACCAGGAACTAGAGACACACAGGGTAGGTAACTTGTAACAAACTCACATTTGTCACTAGAACATGACAAGACACCGGATTCAGCAGATCCAGAGTCCATACTCTTACCCACTGTGCAACAGATTTTAAACATTCACTTATAATAATGGAGTATTTTTTAAGGTCCCTGGGTATCAGGACATTTAAAAAAACTGCAGTCACACGCGTGCTCAAAGTGCAAAAACGCTGCCACTCGGAGCTCCCAAGCTGACATTGTGATTTTTCCCTATTGCACATTGTTCGGCCCAATTTCTATATTTCACATCAAACCCTGAAAAATCAGTAACAGATGAGGCAGCTGTGCTGCAAGCCACCACGATCAAAAGAAGGCTGTCTTGACCTGATCACGTTTTAAAGACAAAAAAAAAGCTACGTCTTTAGATTTTAAACAGACTAGATCCATTCAGATTTTTATCCCAGGGATATTGACTAAAACAGACAAATAAAAAAACTATAGAAGCGACTCATCTGGATAAAATTCTCCAAGGAAAACAAAGAGGGAAATCCTATCCCTAAAACAGCAAAACGCACCACACCCTGTTTTATGACTATTCAGCAATGATCCAAGATAAAAAGCATTGTTAACTGTAGAAATGGTACTTGAATTTACCTGTAATGGCTGTTTGCATGGAAATAATCCAATGAGGAGTGGGTGATAGATGTTACAGAAAGGGATGGGGAATTTTAAGCTTAAATTGTTTTTTAAAGAGGATTTTCTGAAGTGTAGTTCATACAGAAATACACCATGTATCTGGTTCAAAAGTTATGACCAGCAAGCGGCAGAAAATTTATGTTTGCTTTTAATCATGGATGCCACAGAACAAAAGTTTCCATTACAGGGTTTCACTCCAGAGTAACAGTATTCAAGCAACTTTCAATTACTATAGCTCTTATTCGTCATAAAGCAGAAAGCACATGTTTAAGATTTCGCTGGAAGTTAGAACAGCAGTTTCTGAAAACCTCATAAAAGGGAGGACTGATTTAGTCCTAGGATCTCGGCAGGATACCTGAAGTTCAATTTTGTCTCTGAACACAAAAGCACTAAAGAAGCCCACAGGCTTTGCACAGGATGAAGGGGAGTTGGGGGCACTTCACTGGCTGATCTAAAAAAAGCCAAATCATTAAAAGGCCCTTAGAACCACCACCACCACTGGAGAGGTGGCAGCAACTGAAAAGAAGTTCTGGCTCTCCTGTCTTCCAGGCAACAGCAAATGTTTTAAGCAGTTAAACTACCTCTATCTTATTTCAGTCTTCTATGCATATCTAGGGCGAATCCACACCAAAAGCCATTTGTTGAAAAGAGAACTTTCAGCTCCCTCCTCTTCCATGGAGAATGTTTGATGTGAACATTTTCAAGATACATTTCATGAACAGAGAGGACCGAGTTGAATTTAGGGGAGTTCAGCTGGGCCCTTTCATCCAACACTGTGAACCTGATCTAATAATTCGGTTCTCTTTGCTTCAATTCTCCAACTCGAACATACTTGGAAAAGTTTAAACGCTTAATATCTACTGATAAATGGTCGCTGGAAAACGTACTGTGCGTGCATTTTGAGTTCCTCGGAAGAAAGATGTTTGAGAAACACAAATTATGAAATACAAAAGCATGGAATGATAAGTCTACAGCTAGGAGGCTGTTCTAACAGAGTAAGATTTCTAACATTTCAAAAATGGAGATCCAAGTCTTTTCCTATTTCTGGGCACAGAATTACAGGGCAATGGAGTTACACATCCATTTCCTCATTTAAGTGCTCTTTAAAACACTCATTAAGAAACAAAAACACCCACATACTGTGGGTATACATAATTATACAATTCAACTAAGTCCCAACTCTAATATTAAATGTTAAGATAAAGATAAGCAATAGTGAAAGTGCCCATTCAAGTCACCACGTGGAAACTACAATGTTTTCAAGTCACCGATCTAAAAGTCACACACCTTTCTGTGATTCTATCATCCAGTCCTCAGCACCTACACAGCGCTCATCTTCCCCTCCCTTTGGTTGGTTTCTGTCCTCAAGGAGCTCAGTGTCATGAAAAAGACAACAAAACAAAACAAACAAAACCCAAAAGGCTAAGTGCTGGTATGTCTGTGCACAGGGAGCTACGGAAGCTCACAGGAGTGTCCCACCTAGAGGGAGAAGAGGAAAGTTTCTTAGAACAGGGGAACCAGACCCAAGTTTGGAAGCTCCAAACTAAGCCAGGTGGGAAGAGCAAGTCCACCGCACAGGTGGGAGGTGAGGCAGGCAGACAGCTGGGCAGCATGCTCTAGAGTCTGGAAGAATTCTTAATCAGGAGAATGACATGGTCAAAGCTGTGTTTTGGGATGCGACAATTCTGCAAACAGTCTGGAGCAATGCTGCTCCAGGTGGGTCTGCAGCTGTGTCCTTGTCCGTGACTCGTTTGTTACTGGCCCACAGCAAGGTAGTTACAAAATGGAGAATGAGCCCTTAGAAATGTTTACAGCAGCTCAACATTGCAGCAGCATCCAAGCTTGTGATCCATGTACTCATCTTGTTCTTGCTGACACCTGCCTGTGTGTGGCCGACTCAGTGAGAAGCTGCATGTGGCTCAAGCTATTACAGGAGTCCTGTGCAGTCGGGCCACTTGAATGGGTGTGCGATGCAATGGATATTAACAAAACAGAATGAAACTGATGGTTGACTACAGAAAGGTTGAGAAGCTGCGTCTAGAGAATCATTTCAGGGGTCAGGAATGGAGGCGAGGAGCCCCAGGAGAGGGTTGCTGGTATGGAGGGGTCCAGATGAAACCTGAACTCAAGCAGGATGATAGGGATGGAGAGAAGGGGTCGGAGTGGAGAGCTTTTAAGGAGATCAAATCAGTAAGACTCCGTGTCTTTAGGAAGTGAGGGGTGGAGGAGAAAGACTCCTGAGGTTCAGGACTCATTTACTTTAAAAATAATGGCCAGATAAAAAGCAACAGTATGCAAGAGCTTCGTGAAAGTCAGGATCAGCAAAAAGATTCTAAATTCATAGCCATTCTCCCTGAGTGCCTCTGAATAAGCATAATGACAAATTAATGAAATACAGAAAACTAAGCACCCTGGTGGCTAACACTGAGCACCACTGGGAATTTAGAACCTGCAGAAAGAAAACATCCCATACCAAGCCTACACTCTCCCCGTGAAATGAAATCATGCAGTAAGCAGTCTAATTGAGAATAGGGTAATAGGGTTAGCTGCAGCCCTGGAGGCCCAAGCCCTATTAGAAAAAAAAGAAGACACCCTCCCAAACACCCCTGTGGAAGGATTGATTCATCCCCCAGCCCAGCTATATAAAACATAAAGCTTTCTTTCTCAAAGCTGTGCAGATATTAAAACAAGGCCTCAGAGCAAAAGAACAGTGATAGAGGGTAGTGGGAGAAAAAAACAGACTAAATGAAATCAATGCCCCAACCTCAAAACCCACCGTGTCCCTCTGTGCTCCGGTTCACATCCGAACCTCTGTCAGCAAGAGCCATGGCCGGGCAGTCGGTCAGGCCAGAGCCGCTAACTGGAAGACTACCACGAGACACAATGGCCACGAGGCAGAGCAAACCTCTCCTACAGCGTTCCAGAGCTGGAAGGAAGCACTTCCTTGTTACGGAGAGGTTTCCACTAGTCCAGAGACCAGGCACTACGCATGGCCCAAGTGGAAGAGCAGCGACCCTGCGACCTCACGCTGCCCAGACTTAAGCAGCCAGGATGGGCAGAAGGCATGCCTACCAGCTTTGGCAAACCACCAGACAATCACCAAGCCTATAATTAATCTCTCTCAAGAAGCATACCTCATCATCTTAAAGCTGTTACCCTTTATCCTGCCTAGGCTTCACTGATCTGCTGTCTCAAATGTCCCAGACAAAAATACTGGAATTACCAGTATGATCAGTGTTTTCTTCAAGGAACAGCATTTTTAAAAATATTCATTCGCTTTTGTTGTTGCCTTCTTCTAGGTCTCTCTCCTCAATTATCTCTCTTTGAGGGCAATTTTTCAACTCCTTCACCATATCCCCCATATATCTGTAAGTCATTTGCTTGTAAAATTAAAGAATACACCTTATAAGAGTTTTTTTAAACAGTTTTGCAATTCTGTAATGTGATATATCCCAAAGGATAAAGCTATGAAATAAGTTACTAAATTCCACAATCATTTGTTAACAAATAATAATAGCGAGCACTATTGAGCGCATTGTACATGCCAGGCATATCATGCCTCCTCAAGGCAGATGCTATTATCACCTCTGTTTTACAGATGAGAAACCTGGGGCAGACATGTAGGGTAACTTGCACAGGCCACACAGCCAATAAATGGCAAAGCCAGGATCTAAACTCAGGCACACGGACAAAAGTCCTTATTTTTAGGCTCTATACTAGATAGCTTCATTATGCAGAGAAGAAAAATGATATTAGAAATACATTACAAATAATGGAACAAGGGAAAAGCCTCTCAAGGAAAATTGCTCTATTACTGTAATTGGACTGTTGACTTTTATTAGAAGGACCCAAGTCCTGGAAGCACAGGCAACAGAGGGAGCCTGTCCTGGCTGGGCCAGACTCCTTATGCAGAAGGCAGAAAAGCCCAATTTTCAAAACTGTGCCTTTTTGCAATCTTCTAGTGCCTCGAAAGTGGTCTGTCGGTGTTATAGAAACCATTCTCTTGGTGGCTACGGTCCTTGGATTTGACAGAGGGAGAGTTGGGAGAGATGGAGCTGTAAGACTGGGTTGATATCAAATCTTGCCCTATCCAAAGAGCCAAAGGGATCTAGAGAAATTCTAGGCCAAGCCCAAGATTTGGTCTGCACCAGAAGACCACCCATGGCAAGCAACCCACACTGGGTATCAGGGAGACTCCCCAGCTGGCACAGCTAGACCAGGGGTGCCAGCCCAGAGTCCCTTGACTCCACTGTTCTCCCACCCCAATATTCTCTTCCCCTTTCTGGCTGGCAGG
The DNA here is from genome assembly GCA_032199065.1 of Smutsia gigantea. NCBI lineage: Eukaryota > Metazoa > Chordata > Mammalia > Pholidota > Manidae > Smutsia > Smutsia gigantea. The sequence continues at coordinate 35,891 of JAVSCE010012331.1, forward strand.
AAGTTCTGGGATCAAGTCAGACCCCAGCAAATCTATCCAGGGCAAGACCAGTGGCCCTGCGCCCTTTGATGTTAGCACACCCACACTACCCAAGCATTTCCCATCCACAGCCAGACCAGGCAGAGCTCAGTCCTTGGCTTTAAAACTCAAACCAGTGTGCTCTCCTCTATGATGCTGGAGGAGACCCTGGAGCTCAACTCTCCAGTTTTGACAACTAAGTAACTCATACTAATCTAAAGAGCTAGAACGATCCCCAAAAGTCCAAATCTTCACCTCTTTCTAACTATTCATCACATTCTGTCTCTCTTGAAATCTGAACAATGTCTACCAACAAAACAGAAAACAAACCTACTTATTAAAAACAAGTCTAATTGCCTTAACTTCAGGATTATGGTTCAGGACAAAACTGCTCTTATAAAGGTACTCAAAGTTCTATTACCATCTAATTATAATTTCCATGCAGCTATTTACATGTATGTGTTTGGAAGCCAAAAAAAAAGAAGCTTCAATTACTTTTGCACCTACCACCAAACAAGTAGAAACAGGACAACCCTTACATGAATTATTTTTTTTAAGATGCTGGAATCCTTTTATTTGCTGTTTTTTTTACAGCTCCAATCAAGGCGAGAGGAACCAGGCAAAATGCAGGTTTAACATATATGGTCATCCCCAGACCTTCTTACTATATAAAGAGGAAATTAATAAAAGATGGAAAAAAAAATAGTACACGGCATTTTCTTTCCCACCATAATTTTTCAATTTTCTTTAGAGAAATGCCAGCCAATAACTAATTAGAACCATATCCTTTGTTATCCCAGTGGGAAGAAGTATATGAATGGTTTTAAAGAACAAATGTTAATGAGAACTTTAAAAAGTTAGTAATCTGGAACTTTGGTTTCCTGTCAGTGTAAAACAAAATTCTTTTCTTTAAAGTTCTTTTTATTGTTGGTGAAACTACACAGACAGGGTCCACCAACAAAAAGGTGAGTTTCACCAATCCAGCACCCTCAACTGGGGCTGTTCTTGCTTTTCACTGTTCTTATTATGGAATTGGCATCACCAGATCATAGCTTTCTAAGCATCTCAATTTCTTAGAGACAAAAACTGAAAATTAAAGACGAATTTGTTCCTCAGCTCTCTGGTTTCCATGGAGAAAATAAGTCCTTCCAAAATGAGTACAAGGCTTGTAATTTCCAAGAGTATGTTTTCCATAAGAAACACCGCTCAGGTCTTTTGACCTGGCGTATCACTACAAGTGTGTTTAGGATCAGATCTGGAGTTGTCTATTCCTGAAGGTCCAAGAGCAAAAACGACTTCCTCGAAAACTATATTTGTTTTACAGAACAAAGTGAACTACAGGATGTGGGCAAAAAATAAAACTTTTAAGTCGCTAATACACCATGGTTCAGGCATATGCAGCACTGTGAACTGCGTTTCCATATGAAGGCCTGCCTTGTGCCATTCTCTCACCTTGAGAGATGTGCTCGGCTCTCATCTTGGCAGAATTAGTAGGTCCAGGTTAGGACCACAGACCACTTTTTTTGGGCAAAGGGACTGGCTAGGGCTTGGAGAAGCAGGCATGGCCTATGTCACATCAAATACTCTTTTCTGAGAAAAACCTTTAAGCATTTGCAGCACATCTCAATTTGCTCCATATGTTTACTGTCCAGCAAATTTACTTCCCCCACTGTGGAAAACACAATAGGCCTGTGGTCTATAACATTTTTGCCATCACTGTACATTTGCAAAAGCTAGAAATCATCTGTCCTGCCCAATAAGGCCATTATTTTACACAGACGGTCTACAATAGAAACTTGCCATAACGATGAGAACATTTTTTGGTAAATCACTTTCTGAACATTTTTCCTTCCCAGAAGGATCATAAAAACAACCACCAAGGAAAACAAAGGATTCAGATATTTCAAAGCAAAAAGGACTGGCCATTCATATTCATTCACTCTCAAGTATATAAATCAAATATGGGCAAAATCACCTCAACAGTGGTTAAATTGCCAGAGTTTTGTCTGTGTGTGGTTAGTGAGGCCATGTTTTTCCAATGTTAAGTTTACAAACTGTATTTGTTAAACTGTACTTCATACTTTAAATCCCAAGTCTGTACCTTAACAGTGCTTCAGAATGGATGATTTACTCAAGACATTTGGGGTCACAATATAAGCCTTTTGCTCTAAATCTAAATCATGCTTCTCAGCAAGATTCTGTACACATAAAAGAAACACATGGCATGCCCTTACCATCCTCCCTAGAGAAACCTAAATCCCCCAGAAGAACCCTTCATCCCTCCGCTCCATAAACTCAGATTCCTCTCAGAAAGGGAGGGGTGGGATGAGTAGAGGCATAGTCATTAACAGCGCTCCAATACTTTTTGTTTCGATTCATAACAAAATTTCCTGAATTCGTTTAATGAAAACAGACATCTCATGCAACAGATACTCAAAAACCCAAACTAATTTCGGCAGCAAACTGGGACCAATGAGAAGCTGACAGCCAAGTACGTATTTCCCCCAGTCCTGCTTCTCCCGGTTAATCTGCACCTGTGGGGTCAGTGCGGGATTTAATCTGATGCCAAGACCCCAGTGGCCCACCAACCAAGCAACTACGAGCCACACGGACGGGTCTGTTCCGGTGCCTGGGAGGCATCTGGAGAGGATGGCAGGACAGCCAGACAATGAAAAGCTCCCCGGTGGCCACTAGTTCAGCCCGGGCGCCGGAGGGAGGGGAAGGGGAGAGGAGTGAGCTGCCTCCTCCCGCAAAGCCACGGTCAGCGGCTGCCTCCCCGGGGCGCCAGGCTGCCTGACCTCGGCCGCGGCCTCCGGGGCCCGGGTTACAGGGGGAGGGGGCCTCGGGGAAGCAGATTCCCCGGGCAAGGAAGGAAACTTCCTGGTGTGGGCATTATGGGTAGGGGGCTAGGCCCTCCCCCCACTACAGGTATCCGCGGGGGGCCTAGCGGCTGCGGGAAGGAAGCAGCCCCTCCCCGCGCTCGGGCACGGTTGGGGTGACGGAGTCGGGGTCCCCAGACGCGGCCACCCCCTAGGCGAGACTCCCAGCAGGTGGGGCCCGGGTTCGCGACTCCTCAGGTCGCAAGCCCGGGGTCAGGGGCCGAGGGGTGTCAAACTTCCCCCGGCGGGCGCGGCCTGCCAGCGGCACCGAGGAGCGGCCACCCCCCCGCCCGGCGGGGTCCTGGGATGGGAGGCGGCACCGGCAGAGGAAGGGAACACCGAGGCCGCAGGGGGGAAGCGCGCGCAGATACGGAGGGCCGGAGGGTGAGGACCCCGCTCCCGGGGCCGCCGACGAGGCCCGCGCCGCTCACCTTCCTGTGCTTCTCCTTGTAGGGCAGCGCCAGCCACGGCATGTCCCGCACGAAGTCCTGCCACTGCCGCTGGTCCTGGTCCGAGGACACGAAGACGATCTCCAGGCGGCGCCGCGGCTCGGGCTCCGCAGACGCCACAGCCCCCGGCCCCGGCCCGGCCGCCGCGTCCCCCCGCAAGCGGCCGTAGAAGGCGGCCAGGCTGCCGCCGAGCTGCGCGCAGGGGGCGCTCAGGCTGCAGCCGAAGTAGAGCCCGAGCAGCGAGATGCCGCGGGCGCCCAGCGAGTGCACGTCCACCTCCTCGCCGCTGCCCGTCACCAGTTTCTCGCCGAGCAGCTCCTCCAGGAAGCCCGACATCCTGGCCCACCGCAGCCCGGGCACGCGGGCGGGCAAGCGGCGGCGACCCCGCTCCCTCGGTCCGCGCGGCGGGCGGAGGCGGCAGCTGCGGCGGCGGCGAGCGCGGGAGAGAGCCCCGCCCACCCGGCCGCCCTCGCCACGCCCCCTCCGGACCGCCCTCGCCACGCCCCCTCCGTGGCCGTCCTGGGCCGCGCGGGCGGTCAGCGCCCTGTCCGCGGCAGCCGGGGGCTTCCACCGCGTGGCCAAAGTCCTCGGCGAACGGCCCTGCGCGAAGGCTGGCCGGCAACGTCCCGCTCGGCCGCGAGTGCTCGGGGCCTACGGGGAGACCAGGGCCCGCCGAGCCGGGCTTTCCGAGGCCGCAGTCCGCGCTGGGCTGGACTTGCTCTCGCCCCTCCCTCCGTTTCCTCTCCCCTCGGAATTGCACGTTCTCTCCGGACTTCTCCGAGGACTCCCCCTGTTCTCCGACCCGAGTTCTCTTCCCCTTCCTGTCCCTCTCCCTCCTTCCCTCGCTCCCCCTACACAGCCCACCCCTTGGCCATCTCGTGCCGCCCTGACCTCTGCCGTGCTAACAGACTTCCCATCTTCGCACATTATCACTTCATCAGCCCGGGCGCTGCTCGGCGCGCACTTGTCTGTGTATATGCTTGGGGAGGTTTTGTCTACTGCGAGAGGGCTGGAGGATGCGCCCGCAGGTTTCCTGTGTGCCATCCGCTCTGGTGCTAGGCAACACGTGAGGGAATCCGTAAACACCTGTGGGTTGATCGCAGGTCGCACTGCGGGAGTTCAGTCGCCACATCCCCATGGCCATTCCCCATCAGCGAGTGGCTCTCTTCCATCTCCACGAATGTATGCAACAGGTGCCACAACATGTTGAACTCAATGCTGGCTGCTCTCCTGAATTGGTTCCATAGCTTATATCGACTGCTGATAGTTGTTGAGAAAAATTCTAGATTTGTTTTGTGGCTGGCAAGATGCTACCCGGTGCTTAGAACCTGAATTAAACAGGTGGGCTGCGTAAGTCTTCCTGCCTGCCTCTCACACAAACACACACATACAAAAAATTATACCACACTCACTCTCTGCGGAGGACCTTCAGTGCGTGCCTACCCAGGCACCAACAAGCCACTGAAAGGAGAAAGCGCCCCTCTCGCCCCCGTCCACCAGCCCTGTGGAAGCTATTTCCTGGGCATCTACCGCCATCTAGTGGAAAAAATGAAAATGAAATCAACCAGACCCCAAAAACGTGAAAAAAGGTACTGGCAGTCACGCAGATATTATTATATAGGGGCTTTACACACACACACACACACACCCATAACATGCTTTACGAAAGTTCATTTAAGCTTCAGAATATAACTGCAAGCCTTTGACACAAACATAAGTTTTCATGCCTAAAGTTCTCAGTTTTTCTCGGCTAGAACAAGGCATTGTCTGGTTTGCAGCTCGTTGAAATGTTACTGCATAAACCAGTGAGAGAGGTGGAGGTAGAAGCCAAGAGTGGATGGGCAGTTTCTAAAAATTATGTCCACTTTTCTAAGTATCCACCTAACAGCGCTGCTCATTTCACAAGCAGAATCTTTGGATTGAGTTCGGCCTTTACACAGGCAAGAACCATACCACAAAGGCAAATTCCAAGATAATTCTTAGAATATTATGCCAAAATTCGGTGCCACTGTAGGGATAGTATCATCACAAAACACAGGGAAAGCATCATTTTTTTTAGTGAAAATATGGTAAGGCTATTATCATAACAGACAGTAAGTTATTAGAATCTTCTATAATCCTGAAAATAAGCTAAAATGCTTTATCTCTTCATCTAAATCACATTTGAAATACCCATGGGTGGGTCTGCATTAGGCATCATTGAAAGCACGTGAAAGATAGATTCCTACACTCTGACAATTACAGATGAACACTGGAGATGTAAAAGGATGACAAGCATTTTACATCCTATGGAAGCCAGAGGACAAAGTACTTGGCGTTGAGGTATGTGAGGATGGAATTTTGGGGGTCACAAATGTGGAAGACTGAAAATAGTGAGCTCATTATTAGAGTACTTAACTTTGGTATCATAGGTGCAAGTCTGATATAAAGAGGTTTGTTTGCATCTAACTTTTCTTATTTTACAGGAAAGCACTTTCCACTGGAGTGTGTCCAAACCAGCATCTGGCACCTGGAAAGTGAGATTTTGAACATACTGCACATGAAATATAAATAAAATGTTGAGAACTGTAGATGCAGCAGGCCTTGGTTGGAAGCCAGATATTGCAGCTGCTTTTTAAAGGGGTGTGGAGAGAGGGGATTTGCAATGGAAATGATTCCAAAATCATAATTCTAGTGGGTTTGTTGCAAGAAGAAGCCCAAGGAGACTCATTTGGCTTCCTGTAAAGAATAGCCAACATCCTTGGACTTGCAGAAAGCACTTTCTCTGCTTATACAGTTCAAGAGACCCACTTAAAGAGAATATGCCTACTGGTATTCAGCTAGTTATGCTATATGAATTGATTAGATATTCTGAAAATTATTATTGTTTTGAAATATGTTTTAAGAAGCCACAATATGCCTGACATTGTACAACACATACACATTACAGAGTTTTCTTTTTGGGAAATTGCATTCTAAGACACGATGTCACACAAAACAGGCACAGAATATATATTTGTCACCTTTTAAGAGTCTTAAATCACATTTCTTGGTCTTAGGTATAGCAACATAAATGCACAAAGATGTATGTGTAAGGATATTGATACACGGGTAAAATCAGAAAAAGACTAGAAGACTGGCAAGAGCCTAATGGCATATCAATGAAGATGATTAAATTATGGCACATTCATCATTTGGAATATAATCTAGTCATTGAAAATAATTAAGATTTCTTTGTACACTGTATTAATCTGTGTCCCCCAAAGAAAGAAAAAGAACAAACATATATAGTGATTTATTATAGAGAATTGGCTTGCATGATGATGGAGGCTGAGAAGTCCCAAGATCTGCAGTCAGCCAGCTGGATACCCAGGAGAGCCGACGGCATAGTTCTCTTCTGAACCCAGAGGCCTGTTGCAGAGCCTTCTCTTATTCTGGGGCCCCTCAGTAAATGAGCTAGAGGAACACACCCAGATGAGGAATATGTCACCTCCAAACACGTGGGTACACTGTGACCCAGTCAAGTTGACACACACAACTAACCATTACATACACTGATATGAAATAGCTCTAAGACGCACCAGGAGAGGAAGTAAGGTACAGAATAGGTAAGAAATACTCAGCGTCTACTTGTACACTTTAAAGTGGAAAAAAATACACACACACAGAAATATACTGCTTATATATGGATGAAATATATCTAGAAAGACATTTAAGAAATAGTAACAGATTGGTCAAGGAAGGGAATTGAAGGACTGGGAATATTCGTGGGAAAAATAGGGATGGTATTATTCCAGCCCGAGAAAAAAGTATTTTGAATTCTCAAATAGAATTTATTAAAGGATGAACTATTATCAGTGGAGAAAGAAATATTAAAATACTTCAGGACATCTCAGAATGAAAGAGCAAAATGTCTCAGACACAAAAATTCAAATTCCGTTAAAACAAAGCTGTTAGAACAAAATGAACATTTTGATTATAAAAGTTTTCCAAGTCCACTTAGTTTAAGGAATGAGCCAACAAATTTTGGATCAAAATTGATTCAAGCCAAAAATTTACCCCATTTAAAATAGGAGTGCCCTGTAAAAAAGTTACCTGTAGATTAGAGCTATATTCCCTGTAAATTAGTGCTGTGATTTGTGATTATTGGTTATAGCAGAGGTGTGGTGCTTATCTTTCTGGTACCAACTTGAGATGTAACTTGGGGAATTCACCACTATTGTTCTTTTTATTGTTCATGTCATCCCTCAGCAAAGCAGGAGTCTGGTGTCCGATTCCTGAAGCCCCCTAACTCTTTTCTAAGTCAGAAGTGCCAGGTACCAGAAAAACATTCTGTAGATTTCTATTCACCTCTAATATTTTTCAGACCAATTCTCAGGACCACAGCTTGTTATTAATGCGATCCTATTACAGATGTTAGCCAAAGCATATGATTCATTAACTAGTCTGAAGTAAGTCCTAACAATCCACCAGACTGCCAGACTGTTTGCCAAACAGCTTTTTGTAAACAAAGCCAAGGCCACAGACCCAGAGATGGCAAATCTGGATTGGTGGGTACGGGTGTGTAAATAAGACCACCAAACAATTATGCTGTGGGAGAAATCTCAAGGACATTAAGACCACCCGCTACAATCAGGATAGAGCCTAAGGATCTGTCACTAGAGATAGTACAGGACACCTTTGTTCTCACTATGGTTATCACAGGTCAAAAACAAGGACAATAAAGAAATAATAGTAATAACTATTTTCCAACAGTTTACACTTGACTGGACAGGGCACAAGTCAAGAAATGGCATGGAATCAAAAAGTCCAAACTTACCTGTTAAACACTAAAGACCACAAATTATTAAGAATGATTCTGAGTCATCACTTCTACATTCAAAAGAAATCTTGAAGGCAGAAACTGGTAATGGAAATGTTTGAATAAGAAGTAAACTTGGACTTCAGCCTCTGTGCCTTCCCAGGCACAAGTTGTAAAAGCCACACATTGAATTTAGATTTTATCCCAGCACACAGAGAATTCTGAGCAGGGGACATGACTGCGTTTCCATGCTGAAAAATCACTTTGGGGATGGTCTGGAGAACAGCAAGGTAGGAGGCATGAAGACAGATTAAATGAAAAATAACTTGAGCCCAAACTATGGCAGTGACGAGAGTTATAAAAAGGAAGGGATGGATTTGAAAGATATTTAGAAGGAATGTAGGGGATGCAGCGGGCAGAGTCTAAGACTAACCCAGGTGGGAAACTCAGGGAGAGCAGGTGTGAGGAGGAAAGTGTGTTCTAAGTCCACCCAACTCCTGTAAGCCCATAACAGTGTCCACCTGGGGGCGCACAATAAAACCCACATCCCCCTAGGCAAGCCCTCTAGCCTGCCGCTCAGCTCTGCTCCCTTGACCTTCGGAAGCCTGACGTGGAGATCTGATTTTTTTTTCCATAACTGCTCCCCTGGTGGATTCATCTCTTCCCAGCATTCTCGGGTCTCCCCCTGGGGCCTGAGGCTTTAGTGCTTCTGCTCCCAGTTCACGGCGCAGAGCATTTCCTGCCCTGCCGGCTCCCAGACTGGCGCGACCTCCTACGACCTTAGAGAGCCCACCTTGGGCCCAAGTCTCTGCTCCTGTGTAGGGATGAGGGATGGAAGGTTTTCCTTAAGTTCCAGGTTGGCCTCAGCATCCTGAGTTCTGGTCCTGCTCTCAGTCCTACAAACCTTTCTTGTCTATATGAAGTACCAATGCTCAAGCGATGCATTTAATGCCAGGCTCTTATTCTGCTGTCTGGCCAGGGGCCTACCTGCCATTGTTCCCTTCAGATCAATAGTGCTCTCAAGTGACAGGTGACTCAGCTGTGGCTAGCCGAAGAAGTTAAACAAAAAGTGCAGAACTCTGTTTGCCCTGCCTGTGTCATGGCCCCAGCAAACTGCGCTCCTTCTTTGCCACTGAGACAATTTCTTTCTCAACCCAGAGGACCTCCAGTCTTTCTCATTCAGCTGTGAAAGAACAGAACTGTAACATGAGAGCTGTGCGATCCCATGATGCCATGACCAGATTAAGTCCCCAGACTACTGGGAAAGGGTCAGCCCAGGGAAACTGACATGGGAAACCACATCTCACTTTCAGAATATGCTTGAAGAGGTTCCGGTTTTTCCACCAGGTGAAATGCATTCCACCCATGGAAGGCGATGGGTTGGGGGAAAGATACCAGATCAATGTCTATAACTACTCTCTTTCCATCTGTGCTTCTGGGCAAGGTCTCCAGTACCATGGCCACATGGAATTTCTCCATGTGGATCTCACCTGAACTTGGGTGCAGCCCCTTCATTTTGGGATTGATTATTAACTAGTCTGATGGATTAACTGGGCACCTGCCCCAACTTCTCTCAGATCCAACTTTGGCTCTTAAGACCTCAGCATGATTCAGAGCCCTGGGACCCTCATTCACCTGGAAAGAAAAGGTGGTTGGCAGCACGTGAGGAGTTAGAGGGGCCTATGGGAAATGTTTGGCTCTTGTGCTTATGAGAAAGGTCTAAGCTGGAGATAATGACCTGGGAGTCATTAATGCATTAGAGGGGTAGTAGAAGCCACAGGGGTGGATGAGTTGCTCAGACAGAATAAGCTACATGAGAAGAGAATAAAAGGTGAATCCCAGAGAGGGCCCACAGGACAGGGTTGGGCAGAGGTACCTGTGAAGAAGACCGAGCAGCTGGAGAGGTTGTGGCAAAACTAGGAAAGAGGAGGCTCCACTGAAACTGTGCAGAAATTTCCAAGGAGGGAGGCACACACAGGTGTCAAATGCAGCTGAGAAGTCTAGTAAAATGGGGTCTGAATTAGACTCAACACCTGGGAAGTTACTGGGGGCCTTAGGACTAGCTCATTCAGGAGCCTGGTGGGAGCAGAACCAGGGTGAATCCTAGGCTGTGCCTGGCAGCACAGAGAACTCTGGATACCAAGAAAGTACCTCTGCCTGTGCTGACTGCCTACCCTCACCACCTTCTGTTTCTATTTATGCTTCTCTTAGCTGCTGTACCCAAATACATTGCTAGTTTGGGACCCATTTTAGTACCATAAAAACTACTGCAAAAGACTTTCTGGGTTATATATACTCCTATCTCACCGTTTACCTTCAAGTTTTGAGTTTGCAAGCAGGAAAACCCTTTAATTGGTCCAACATGACATAAATTGGCCCCTCAATGGTAATGTTAGTCCCATATCACCAATTCCACTGACAACAACTAGGTGTAGCGAGTAGCAGCCTCCGCTTCCCTTGCGGTCTCCATCTGGCACGGGTCCCTCCATTTCCTGTCACCGACGCTGATTTACCTTACGCTTGGCTAGCTTCACTCATTCGTTCGTTCATTTGTTGGCCCTTCTCTTTCCTTAAAGGTTTAGTCATTGAACAAAACCTTTATTCCATACATTGGTATTATGCTGTCACGTGTATCTACAAACCACCCCGCATTACTTACGTCTCACGACACCTGCAAGGAATGAGGCTGGCAGGGCAGCGGCGAGGCGCGCGCGCCCCCTGCTGACGCCCTGGTGCCCTGCAGCCTCGCGGGCGCGCTACCGTTCTCTGCCGCGGGTCCGGAGCTCGAGGAGGCGGAGAGGTGAGCGCAAGGCTTCCTGGGAAAAGCCTTGGGTGTAAGTGCTTAAACGGCTCCGGCCCGCACGGCGCTGCCACCGTGGACGGCGCTCTCGGGCCCTTGTAGTCCAGAATCTTATCTGTGAGTGGCCGCACAGGTCTGATTCAGCATTCCTAAGAGGCCTTCTGGCGAACGTGCAGCTCTTCCGCTGCCGGTGCACGAACGGACTTGGCTTTCCGCGGCTTCCTGGGACGGGCCCGCTGTGACGAATCTGCCGTTGCGGCACGGTGGCTGGGCGCGCACGGCCGCAGCGGCCCTCGCGGAGTCCGCTGTGGGAGGAGGGAGGCCAGGGCGCCTTGGGAGCGAGGCATGGCGGCCACTACCCCCGGGGCCGGGGGCTCGGCGCCTGAGGCGGCCCCGCTGCAGTACAGCCTCCTTCTGCAGCACCTGGTGGGGGACAGGCGCCAGCCGCGCGCGCTGGAGCCTGGGAGCCTGGGCGGGATCCCGAGTCCGGCCAAGAGCGAGGAGCAGAAGATGATGGAGAACGCGATGGAAAGCTGCGCCTTCAAGGCAGCGCTGGCCTGCGTGGGAGGTGAGGCAAGGCGGGGAGGGGCCGGGGCGCCCTTGGGAGCCTGAGGGCTCGGCGGGCAGCGGGGCCTCCGCCCGGAAGACCAGGCACGTGGGAGGCGGGGCCTCTACCTGGACGGCACGTCCGCTTCGTTCAGTGGACTCGCGCATCACCGCGGGACCCTGCGGTTAGCGTTTGCTTCTGGAAAGGATCAGAGAATCAGTACAGTGGGTCGGGGCCTGGAGGTTGTAAGTGGTTGACTTCATTCATTCGTTCGTTCACTTGTAAATAGGCATTCTGTCAACAGATTGTTACTGAGCGACTGAGCGACCATCACGTGCCACGCGGTGGAGAGACGGCCCTTGAGGCAAGAGCTTTGTTGTCATAAAGCTAACATTTTATTATATATATAAAGAAGAATGTTGAGACGGAGCCTGGCAGAAGAATGCTTCGGACATAGGGATTAGCAAGTGCAAAAGCAGGGCAGGAACTGGCTTGAAGTTTGAAAACCAGACCTGTGTGGCCAGTGTGATGAGACAGCAGTGGACAAGGGGGGAAAGAAGTTTGCACTTGGCTTTTTTATTTCCTAAACCATTTGTGCAGGGTAAAGCGGTCGACCACACTTGCAGATGAGTTGAAATCTCACTGAGAATGATAGTTATGAAACAAATACAGTCAGGATGCAGATGTGAAGTATAATAGAAGAAAGAGCTTTTTTGTTTTGGGGAGAGCCATAAAAGGAGGTGAGACTGGAGCTGTAACCTAAGGGATTGAGAGAATGGGATAGACAAAGAGGAAGAGAGATGTGAAATCAAGTTGGGAGTGAAGTGGGAGATTTACGGCAGTTACTGATTTTTTTTTAGGAGAGTAACAAGTGTTAATGAGTATGAAAACCGAGGATGCAGTGTGGTGAAGGATAGAAAAGGCTGGGGTTAGGGAGACCATACAGGGAATTTGTTAGACTGCAGCTCCATGAGGCATGGACTGAGTCTCTGTTCATCACTATGCCGGATCCTTATGTATCACTTACCTATGTGTTGACATAGTGAATGAGTCTAGTGCTCCAGGGTGGAGGTGATAAGGTCCCTAGACTAGGATGATAATTGTGGACATAGAGTTGTAGAGGGAAGCAAGGAAGCAGTCAGAAATGCCCCTAAAGTTTGGGGCTGGAATAACTAGAAAAAAGCCATAAGCAAGAACGTCTGGAGCAGGAGGTGCCCATGAATTCACTGACCATATACTGACCTTGAGGTGATGAGAAGACATCCATATGGAAATGTCCAGCAGTCTCAGGAAGGTCAGATGTGGACAGCAGCATGGGGTTTGCCATTTGGTAGCATTGTGACCTTAGGGAAGTTACTTAACCTCTCGGGGCCTCAGATTCTTCAGCTACAGAAAGGAGAGGGTAACAATATCTATCTCACAGGATTATTGTGCAGAATAAATGAGACTGACTATAAGGTGTCAGAGCAGTTGGTACATGGTACTTACGAAATGATTATTATGAAAGTCACCTTTGTTATGGGCTTGATTTGTAAAGTTGAGAGCTGAACTTGAAGATGACTGGTTTACATTTGAGAGTGCAGAGAGAACAGAGGGTTAAAGACTGAATTTTTCAGGAATTTTAGAAGATGGAAAGAGGAAGAAATCCAAAAGGAGACAGAGAAGAAGGTGTCAACAAGGCAGATACTGGATTGTGTAAGGCGGAAACCTGGCAGGTGGAGAGTGTGAGCAGCAAGAGGGGGTGTCCCCTTTGCTGGTGACCATCCAAAAGGTGCTCTCCGAGTATAACCCCATTACAGTAGTCTAGAAAACATAACAAAGAAATCTTCTCTGTGTTTGTCTTTAGGATTTGTCCTGGGAGGTGCATTCGGGGTGTTCACTGCCGGCATTGACACCAACGTAGGCTTTGACCCTAAGGATCCTTACCGAACTCCGACAGCAAAGGAAGTTCTCAAAGACATGGGGCAGAGAGGAATGTCCTACGCCAAAAATTTTGCCATTGTGGGCGCCATGTTTTCTTGCACTGAATGTTTGGTAGAATCTGTAAGTGACACTGCCTTCAGAGAAAGGCTTGCTGCTGTCCTCTAAGACAAATGATCTTAATGTCATTGGGAAGCAGATCAGAAACATCCAACACTCGATAGACTGAATTTCCATTACATAGTGCCTAATGTAGACTCCTCGTGTGTTTATGAGTTGGGCTTGCATTGTTTTCTTTCTTTCTGGAGGCTGGCAGTTGGTTAATGATCTTCCACGCAAAACTTACTGGGGAACCCCAGGAAAGATTTTGCTGACTTCTCAAATGCTGCGCTTGGTTTCAGCACTCTGCTACCACCTGCAGGAACAATCTGTGAACACATTCAAATTTTAGCAGCTATTGTTTTTGCAAGAGAAAAAGATTATGTTTCCTTTAGGGAGGGACTAAATTAACCAGCTAGAAACCGTGTGTTTGTTTGTTTTTTTCCCCCCTATAATTGTCTTGTCTGCCTTGTTCCTTTGGCTCTGAACCATACCTCTCCACCCACAGCACCGGGGAAGATCAGACTGGAAGAACAGTGTCATTAGTGGCTGCATCACTGGAGGAGCCATTGGTTTCAGAGGTTAGTGAAGAGCTCTCCCATGGGTTTTCTTTGTGGCCTCAGACAGCATGCTGAAGTTGATGTTTCCAGATGGATGCGTGTCCAGGGTCTGCCCAAGGCATGTGGGCACTTGGTTTTCTTCCCTTTTGACAAGTAAATCACATTTGCTTCTGTGTTAACTCAATTTTGGAAACTTTGTCTAGATCAGGGTTTCTCATCCTTGGCACTATGCATATTTTTGACCAGATAAATCCTTGCCGGCGGGTCAGAGCAACTGTCCTGTGCCTCGCAGGACGTTAGCAGCATCCGCAGTCTCTACCCAGGAGGTGCTGGTAGCACTCCTTCATTGTGACAACTAAAACTGTCTCCAGGCATTGCCAAATGGACTCTGGGGGACAAAACACCCCCTAGTTGACAACCACAGATACATGCAGATCTATCTTAGGAAAAAAGAACTGTTTTCATATTGAAGATATGGGAGGAACTTCCTCACAGTAAGTAATTCCTGGAATGCGCTGATAGGCAGGATAGTACAGAAGCATAGCTAGGTCCCATTCAGCCCTGGAAAGCCCCTCTGTCCAAACAGCAGGCTCTGCTGAACTTTCAGCTTCATGTATTTCAATATTAGACATTTTTCTGAACACTATAGAATTGCCAGTTTCAATTTTGTGTATGTCACCATAGTAATGGCTTTTTGCATTGACAATTTTAAGATTTCTGCTCACTGAAAGCCAAATATAGGTATTCTAGAAATATTGGACCATCAGCTGTAAACTGCAAAGAAGTCAGTTCCTGCCGCCTCTCGCTGCTGGCATGCCCCTCAAGAGTTGAGCGTCTGACTTTCCTAATGCTGGGCCATTTTCCCTCTGCCGTGCCCCAACTTACCCACTCATTTTCTGAGAGGCAAGATGATTTACTATCATCAAAACCTGCTTTTGCTCTTCAAAACAGCCATTTGTAATTTGTAGGGTAACTTCTTTGGTCCTCCCATCACTCAGCTCCGTCCGGGCCTTGGAGAAGCCGAGCTCCCTCCAGGACTGCTTTCATCACCTTCCCAGGGATTTATTCCGTAAACAAACCAGGGTAACAGGCCATATACTTTCACTTGATGCCAAGGCCTGGTTCTTTTAACCAGTTTCTTGCCTCTGAGGTGCCATTTTCATGAGACTGGAACCAGTTCTTTGGAATGAGAAGAGGTAAATGACAGCACCCTGGACTAGATCGCTTACACGGCCTCGTTGAAGGCTTACCGATCTGATAGGCCGGTTGAATGACTTAGAGCTCTTCCCACATGTTTCTTCGCATGTGCGTGTTTGCGAACTTTTCCTGACTGCAGCCTGACCCAGCGTCTGTCACCGCCAGTGATGTCATCTGTTTGTTTTCCAGCGGGCGTAAAAGCTGGGGTCATCGGCTGCGGAGGTTTTGCTGCTTTCTCTGCTGCCATTGATTACTACCTACGATGAGAGGCCTTGCCTCTTGGGAAGGACGATGCCAGCCCAGGACCAGAGCTGTTGTAGGGAGGGCATTTGCTTTGGAGACCGAAGACGTTTGTTCCCCCCCTTAGCTGGTGTTGCGAGAGAGCCACCTGGCTGCTCGGGGACGCCAGCTCCTGAGCAGCTGTGTTCTTTGCTCCCAGACCCCAGCCAGGCCGTGCGGGGGATGTGCCGTGCCAGCCTCTCTTTGGGCAGATGAGGAGGCAGTGTGTTGACTTGGAGGAATTAAACTCTGCAAAGCTTTAGTCCTGACCACAGCTGGCCTCTGGTTGCCTGGTGCTATGGGAACAGAGGTGACTTCACACACACCCAGGAAGGTGTCCAGCCTTGAACTCCATGCGGTCACCCATCTCACACGTCAGGTGGGGTGAAGTAAATTTATGCCATCTGACCAATCACAGCATTTTGTTTAGTGTTCTGTTCTTGTTAAAAAAAAAAATTTATGTTGCAGTTTTAAAAGGTTGGTTTATTTTTATTTTCAAATTCCACAATGCCCCCAAGTGGTGCCAGGTGGCCAAAGATTGAGCATCCAAAGGGGAGGAGTAAGAAGGCTCCCGGGAAGTCTGGGAACGTTTGAGTCTCAGGATTTGTAGCCTTATCCCCACTGAGGCTCTGACATAAGCCGGGCCGTTCCCCAAAGCAGCCCAGCCTAGTCTTGTCTTAGGATGCCTTGAAATCCACGCCTAAGCCCTTCTGCCCTCTTCTAGGAAACCCTCCTGTGAGCTGGCTGGTAGGATCTGATCCCTGGACCAGGCCCAGCTCCAGCACACGTGTGAAGGGTCCTGCTGTGAGTAGGTCACAGCACTGCCGACAAAGATGAGACATTGCCTAGGGGCTGTCCACCAGGACCCTTGTTCTGTGGTGGTTGCTTTTTTTCTGAAACGTATTAGTTGTTTTCACTTGATCTAGTGGACTTCCTCTGACAACAGAAGCTCAGCCTAACTGTGTGCTATAGACAAAAAAATGGCCTTTTACGGCTGGCATCTGCACGGGCACTTCTTTCCTCTGGCGAAGTTGATGAACTCAGATTTTTGCCCTTGGGGCAGCTTGGTGGGGGTCATGTAATTGCAGCCACCTTCAGCCTCCCCTTTTCTACAATAGAGCAACTTCTTGGCCTGTTTTTCCTTTCTTCCCACCTGCCATCTTCTAGCTCA
Source organism: Smutsia gigantea (assembly GCA_032199065.1). Classification (NCBI taxonomy): domain Eukaryota; kingdom Metazoa; phylum Chordata; class Mammalia; order Pholidota; family Manidae; genus Smutsia; species Smutsia gigantea. The sequence continues at coordinate 52,590 of JAVSCE010012331.1, forward strand.
CCCACCTTTAATCAGAGTTCAGACTTAGTTGAAACATGCAGATGTCCTGAGTGTGTTGGTGTGTGGTGAGTGATAATGTCAAACCCAACTGGTAACACCTTCTCTGGCCATGTCTGCTGTTTCCTTTGGCATGAACGTGAGCTAGTGCACAGGGCTCATGTCCTTCTATGGCAAATTCTATATAATGTCCCACCCAGTCTCATGAGCCTGAGGTGTCCCTGCTGCTAGGCCAGCTGGAATATCCTCAGGTCGGGAACCAGTTCAGGAGTGTTTCCACACTGTCCCTAAGTAAGTGACCTACAAGCACCTTGTGAGCAAGAGCAGACATTCCTACCTGGCGCCTGTCAAAGTGCTAGGATGCCTGGCATCTTCTATTATCCAGCCTAGTGTGTGGGGTCACATAGGCTGAATGACTAAGTACGAGAAATGCACAACTGATTTGGAAGATGGGCCCGGGGCTGTCAGGAGCCCGCATTCAGTCAGCACTGTCCACATGGACTATTCAATCAAGGGAAGGGATGGATAGCTTCCTGTTTTAGATGGCTAAGGAGTCAGTATGAGCTCATAAACTAAACACCAGCTTTCAGAGACATCTGTTCCTGATCTCCAGAATAAACACGGTGTCCAATGGCTTAGGCTGGTGGAAACTACATTAACTCCCTCTGGCTCTCCTAAAGGGAGGCTGGGCCCTCCAGGGCATGCAGCCTCTCTGACAAGCACATTAGCCCCAAAGTACTCCAAAGACGTGCCACCTCCAAGGGAAACGGAGAAAGGGTTTACATGAAATAAAAAGCCTCTACTGAATGAATAACTTCCTGCCGTCTGTCCAAGGCATTCTGCATGGCCAGGTCCCTGGCGGGGCACTTGTACTTCATGAAAGGAACTGACTGGTGACTGACCTCGAGGCCTTTGTGATAAGCAAGGAGAGGGACTGGCTCACCTCCCCCAAGTGCCACAGCCCTGATAGGCCAAAGGGAAACTCAAGGGGGGTTAAGTAGGTAAACAGATTCTTTTTGGAACACATTTGGAAGCAGCTGGAAGAGTTAAATATTTAGATTGGTGGTCTTCCCTGGACTACTGAGAACACAAATGTCCACACCACAGAGCCGAGTTCTGTGCAAATGTTGGGGCTTTGCATTTTTTTATTAACATTTTCCTCACGTGGTTTACATCAATTTATAATAATCTACATAAGTTGAAACAGAACATAGACAAAAAATATATATATATCCTTACCAACTTATTAAAGTCAGATATTACTGAAGGGTCCCATCCTACCTGCATCAGCAAAGACTGGCAGCCCACAACCCCTGCACACGGGGGTCCCTGCTGGGCGCAGCAGCTGCAGCTTGGGGCGGTCCGGCCTGTCTCAGAACCCACGGGCTATTTCCTTGGTGCAGCTTAGTCCAGATCTGGTACCTGCCCCTCCCCACTCTGGGGTTAGAATTTCTAAATATTCTGAGCTTTTTGCCTTTCTCAGCTTTTCTAGCCTTCCTCCTGTTATGTTGCCTAGCAGGCTTGCAGTAGCTACCTGACGCTGAGAAGCAAACATTCCTTGTTCTGGGGAGATGGGAGGTACCCATTTTGGGCTGTAAGTAGTTCTAGCTGGGCCTCCAGTGCATTACCATCAATGGCTTTGGAAGGAAGAGCCTTCCATGCCACACACCATCTCCTGAGTGCTGACAGAGACTCCAGGGATGGTCAGATGCTGGGATCTTGAGACTCAAGGAGCATTCTTTCTCCACCTCCTGTGCTAGGGAGCAGAGCTCCTGGCTAAGCTGGTAAACAGGCAGCTAGGTGGTCAGTATTTCCCTCCTCTTAGGCATCTCTTTTCCTCTGATGTGCACAGAATATGTACCGTTCAGCCCAACATTGGGCAACAGGTGTAAACAAGATCAGAAAGGGCCCTGGCTCTCACTGAGCAAGTGCTACAGCGTTAGGGCCAGCAAACCCTTCTTTAAAACTTAGCCCTGAGCTCAAGCTATGGGAGTTGTTCTCTCCAATCCTGAGGGCCTAGAATCTACTGTCTGCCACGCAGGAGAACCAGGGAGCTCCAGCCCCGCAGCCTGGGAATGTCTGCTCCCCTAGGCTGACAGCCATAGGCTGGCAGCTACTCTCAGATGGGAAGATACTGCACTTTGGGGATACCTCCCACTCCTTTCCAGTACCGAACAATGGGTCTCAAGTTGGGATGAGAACCTGCTGATGCCCTACACTAGAGTGTCAACAGCGAGGGTCCCCAGCCAAACCCAGTCTCAAGAAAGGCACATGCCTTCACTCATCCTTCCCCAACTTCTGGAGCTTTCCAGAGTTCACCCAGAAGGCTGTATCTAGAAGCTGTGGGTGGAAAGGCAGCACCAAAGGCTAGCTGCTATTGGACTGGGCCTCCCTCTCCGAGGTCCTAGAGCACACACGGCCATGGGGGCTGTCCCGTGGCAGTACTTGGCTATGGAGAATATGTAAAATCTAAGGCAAAGGTACCATGAGGTACGTGGGGTGCCAGGAAGGGCTAGCCTCTGGATAGAGCCTGCCTACTTCTGCACACCTGCTTCAGCCATGTTAGTTGCCCTCCTAGAGGCCTGGCTCCACTAGAAAAGCCACTATAACTCCTTGTTGTGAGAGCCACTTCCCCCAGTTCAGGACACCAATGCTACATGGCACACCTCTAAAGGTTCGGCCTGTGTTATTTTCTCAGCAGGCAGACTCTCCGCCTCCCCAGTTTCTTTCCTGACCCTCTGGCTATCTTGATAGCAGGTCATTTGTGAGACGTTACACTTAAAGGAAATAGAACACCAGGGGAAAAGGACCTGAAAAGCAGCAGAAGAAACAGTCAAGATGCCTCACTAAGGCAGGAGACAGAACAGATAAACTCCAGCAATGGAGATTCTCAGGTGGAAAATTCCAGAAATTGGCTCTCCAGCTCTGTGCTAAGCTGAGGATTAGTGTGCCTGTCTCCTTGTCCAACATTTGCACGGGCAGCGAGGCAAAGCAGGTGCTTCCACAGGCAGAGGGCAAAGAGAGGGTGGGGGCAGCGAGTGGCAGCGTGTCCGCCCAGGCCGCCTCAGCACGGCCAGGGTGACGGAGGGAGAACCAAGGCTGTACATGCACGCGGGCAGGCTGGGCAGCCGGGGGGCAGACGGAGCCAGAGGGAGGCTGCAGTCTGGGAGCAGGGCCCAGAGAGAAGAAACTGGCAGCAGTGACAGAGCGCAAAATAAAAGCCCTTGGACGGGACTCTGGCGGAAATGAAAGAACAAAGCAGGCTGTCTGTGTACCCGTATCGGGTGGGTCACTACCTTTTCTGCATGACAACAGACATAAAACAATTCCCGGACCGCACAGATGCATCAGACACAACTAGAGGTACGGAGGGCAGGAGTCCGGCGGGGTGGAGGGGCTGGGGGCTGGGTCGCTGGCTCTGTACAAGGTGGCACAGAAGGTGCGCGGATTCCAGTTCTGGGAAACCTGCATCCTGTGGCGCCTGGAGCGCTGGGTTTGGGGGTTTCCTATGGTGGTCTTTCAAGTCTGTGTTGGGTCCCCCAGCTGGAGAGGCTGGCTCGGGCCACCCCCACAGCTGCTCCCACCTTGGGCTACACGTCGGTGGAGAAGTACAGTGTGTTCCGCTTCAGTTCTGCGAAGGAAATGGGGGGATGCTGCAGGTAGTACAGGAGGACCTGGACCTGTGGGGAGACAGGGGATACTGAGGCTGGTGTCCTTGTCCTCGTGGCCCTCCTCTGATCTGGCCAGAAGAAACGGTCCCTGGGCTGGGGTCACAGCTGTGTTGCTCCCTTCCCCCCTCACACTGGCTCTTCCATGGAGGCCCAGGTGTGCCGGCCCACTTGCAGCAGTAGGGGGCACTGCAGGGCAGATGCGGGGGGCCTGGGGCCTCAACCTCAGTCAGAAGCTCCCAACCTGCTCCAGAGGCTGGCTTGAGCTTGGCAGCCCTGCCTTGGTCTGGACCCTCCCCTGGATTTTGTACGGATCCCATCGAGCTTCCTGACCCTGGGAGCAATCCTAGAGCTTCCACCCACGAGGACGAGGTCCATAGATTTTTCCTACATCCTTGGGCTTGCTTCTGAGACAAAGGCACTGCCGGGATTGTAACCAGCACCTGGGACAGACATCGGCCAGACCCTAGTGTAGGCTCATACTTTTTGTTTTGGTCTGGGAGGGGCAGGACTGTCCAGAGCCCTGTCTCCCTGGTGACATCCCACAGACCGTCAACCCAGCCGCTCAGGAGGGAAGGCGTGTGGGCCTCCCAGCTCTTCTCTCCCCGCCCGAGTGGGGCCTGCATCATGCCTCTACCAGCCGAGGCCGGGCAGTGATGGTGGCACCTGCGCCATGACATCATGTGACCAGATGTCTGCCGCCGACGTGAGGTGCGCTTTGCTCTCCGCTTCTGAGGGTCTCAGTAACGTGGGGCCAAACACGGTAGCCAGGTTGTGCAGGGACATTTTGTTGACGGGCTCCTTCTCAGCAACCCTGAGGGGGAGGGGAGGGCAGGGAAAGAAGTCATTTCTCAGCAGCCGCTCAGCGCTCCAGACCCTCGGCCTCAGCTGTGAGAACTCCTAGGGGATTCCCAGAAGGTGGTTACTCGCCAGCCTCTCCTAAAAGTAGAGACCTCTTGGTAGGGGGCCATCTAAGTAAGCCCAGGGACCAAGTCTCCAGAATGTTCTAGTACATTCCTATAAGATTCCCAGCTCCTGGGCTACCCCTTGAGCTGATGGTTAATCACCAGAGCTGGAGAACCCACTCCAACAACCCTGCCTTGGGGAGAATATTACTGTTCCAAGAACTTTCCGTGTAATAATTCATACTCATCACTGTCCTTTGCACAATGGAGAAACCAAACCGCAGAGGTTAAGTGACTTGAAGTTACACACCGAGCAAGTGGCAGAGCTGGGATCTGAACCCAGGCAGGCTGCCCCCAGAGCCCATGCTCTTCCCTACTCCATGCTTTACCCGTGATTAGTCAGAGGTGGTGACGGGCCCAAGGAAGAGCCAC